>JAJEJO010052862.1:24561-49561 GCA_020662805.1 Glaucomys volans | reverse complement strand
GTCTCAAGATCCTCAGGCTGGTGAGGTCTTCATTCTCTGGTGAGCAGATAATACTGGAGCTCTAAATTATAGGTTCCTCAAGGTCTTGTATCTCTCTTTGCTTAATCTCCTTATCAGAGGGTTAGTTAACAGTGCACAGGTAGACTTAAATATTTCCTGGGGAATTTTGGAATAACAGAGATGGAAGTAAGACAGACTTAGGAAGTGATAGGCCTTCAAAAGCATGCAGAACTTCTGAATTAAAGTCATTTTTCCTTGTCTTTCTTTTATGTCTCTCTTTTTTCATTTTCATTTCTATTTTTTGTAGCAAGGATTGAACCCAGGGGTCTTAAAAACTAAGCCACATCCCCAGCCCTTTTAAAATTTTTTATTTAGAGACAGAGTCTCATTAAGTTGTTTAGGGCCTTGCTAACTTGTGGAAACTGACCTTAAATTTGCAGTCCTCCTGCTTCAGACTCCCATAGTGCTGGGATTACAGGCATGTGCTACTGCACCCAGCCGAAACAGACTTATTACTGGATGAATTCGTTCTTTATTATTCTTTAAAAAAACAGTTTTGATCAGTTTTATACTACACTTAATTTCTGCCATTTATGTCCCTAGCTACTGATATGATCCTGGTCCAAGGCATCACTGTGTTCTGAATACTGCATGAGCTCCCAACTGGCCATCCCTCTTAAGACCTTATCCCCTAGAATTTGTTTTCTAGATAGCTTCCAGAGAGATCCTTTAAGCCATGTCAGAATATTTCACTTCTCTGTTCAAATAGTTTGCCACTCTACTCATTAATACCCCAAAACTTTATAATTGGCCTTAAGACCCTAATTTATTATTTCCCTGCTAGTTCTTTGGCCTCATTTCCAATAGTCCCCTCCTCACTGAGCTCTAACCACACAAGGTTCTTGACACCCCTGGAATGCCTTAAGCATGCTACCCCACTGGCCTTGGCCCTGGCTCTGTCCTCTATGCAGCACTCTCCCCAGAGAACCCAGCAGCTCAGTCCCACTCCACTCAGCTCTCTGCTCGCCACAGGGGTCTTCTCCAAACAACAGCTCCCCAGCACTCTGTTTTATTCTCCATCACTGCCCGCCTTACCAACTGACATGCTATTTGTGTTTGTTGTTGTCCAGGTGCCCCTACAAAAATGTAAATGATGTAGAACATGTAAATTATATTCATGGCTAAATCCCTAGCAAAAAAGAATAGTATCCAAGACTTAGCAATAGAGTCAACAAGTATTTGTTGAATAAGCTCACCAAGCTGAATGGACACCAAACTCCAGATCTGATCCCAACTCTTGACCAATTTTTCTTTTAAACTATGACCTTGTTGCTATCCCTTGGGGTCTCAGTAGCCAGCACACTGTAGGAATTTAAGGCTTTCTTGATGAATACAACTAAATTCCAAGGACCCTGGAACACTGAAAGGGTATAGAATAGAGGCTCTGGGAAAATAGATAATGGGAGAATAAATAGAAACTCAAAGAAAACAGTTAAGGAGGAGCAGTGTACCAGATCTGGTCTGAGTGTTTTGTCTACCCTCAAAATTCACATGTTGAAACCAGTCACCAATAGAATGATTATAGGGGTTGGGCTTTGGAAGGTAGTTAGGTCATAAGTTAGGGGATTTATTATCCTTACCAAAGAAACCCTAAGGAGCTACCTTGCCCCACCACCATGTGAGGACATAGTGAGAAGACGTCATCTATATATTAGAAAGGAACCCTCACCAAATGTCAGTCTGTTGGCACCTTGACCTTGTACTTCCCAGTCTCTAAAACTGAGAAACAAATTTCCATTTTAAAAATAAAGATACAGTCTATGATATTTTGTTATAGCAGCCCTAATTGACCAAGACAAGGTGGATGCAGAGCTAAACATGGCTCAACAAGTTTTCTATCCCTTTTTCCTTCCTCAGAATCTCATTTGTCTTCTATTCATTTCCAATCTCAGCTAAGGGTAGCAGAATCAAGGTGGAAAGAGCCCTGGACTTGGAAATCAGAAAGACTAGGGTTAGCAACCTGGCTTTGACACTTAAGCTGAGCTCAACTTGGATAAGCCATTTAATCTTTGGGAATATCATTCTCATCCATAAAAGTACAACTCATTGTGACTCTCTCTCCAGGTTTGCATGAGCAATAAATGAGAAAATGTAGGAAAAAATCTAAACACCCCAGGCCTAGCACAGATCAGGTAAGTAGTAAATATAAATTGGATCTATTCTGTTAGCAGGAATTGATAGACTATTTTATATATGAACTTGCATTCTTCTGCTGTGTTTATTATAGAATCTGTAGATGGAATTTTTCTCACCTGGTTTTCCTTTTTTTTTTTTTTTTTTCTGCCTTGCTTTCTTGGAGGTTGTCTTAGTCCCTGTCTTAGTCTTATAGTTTCTGTTGTTGTAACTGAATATGACAGACTGGGTCATTTACAAAGAATGGAGGCTTGACTCACAGTTCTGGAGGCCAGGAAGTTCACGATAACAGTACCAGCACCTGGCAAGGGCATTCTTTCTATGTGATGGAGAACATTATGTGCATGGTGAGATGAACATCTCTTCCCCTTCTTATAAAGTCACCAATGCCACCATCTCTCTCTCACAGCCTCAATTCTAATGGCTTCCCCAAGGCCCCATGTTCAAATGCCATTAGCATATGAATTTGGGGAGTAAGTTTTCAGCACATGAACTTTTCAGGAATCCACTGAAATCACACCAGATGTCCTCTCATCTAATTCTCTGGACTCATGACATCTTATGTCAACCTGATTTCTCTCTTTATGCACAAGAAGTAACTTCTGACTTGTAGAACAAATAAGAGCAAAATTGAAGATGGTTGTACAATTTTATCCACATAAGTAGAGAAGCTAAAGCTCTCTCCTCTCTTTGTTCTCTCTCTCTCTCTCTCTCTCTCTCTCTCTGCCCATGGAGATAGAAGGAGTAAAAGTGGAAAGGAGGTGATTTTAGTATCCCTTCACCAGCATTGCCCCCTGCACAAGCAGAGCTGCTTATGGAGCCCTAGGAAGCCCCCTAAAGGTGTCCCTCAAAGTGTGCTGTCAGCAGGATCCACCATTAGGAAGCGGCAAGGACAGGGGTGGAATCTGAATGTCCCAGCATCTCAGGGTGCACACAGTGGTCTTGATGAGGATGCGTGGAGGCACCCTAGGGAGCTCTGGCTTATGACCCAAAGGAAAGAAAAAGAGGCTCCAGAATTAGAACTGAACACAGATTCTGGAAGGAGGAATTGTCTCCAAGAACAGTGAGAGCCATCCTAGGGATGACACATTTGAAAACATTAGAGGACTTGAAAGTCACCTCCAAGATGTGTCTGCCTGGACTGCTACAGCAATTTCCTTGAACCCCTTCTAAGTTCCAATCCACCGTAGAGTGATTCTCACCTTGACTAAGACAAAGTATCCTTCCCAGCGAGAAGTCCTCAAAATTAGACGCTTTAGGGCTATAAAAATCAGTGCTGAATTTCATCTCTGCCAGTTGCTGGTAATCAGCCTTAGGTAAGTTAGCTAACATCTCTGTCTGGGACTGTTTCTTATCCATAATTTGAGAGCAGTAATACCTTTCCAACAAAATTTAAAAGACTACATGAGAGAACATAAATGCCACCTGAATCTGCGTTTGTCAATCATTCCTCATCTACATAGACCATTTCTACATTGCAAAGCCTTTTTCTTTTTTCCAGATCTCTGGAAAATTTCTGAAGTACAGAATATAAATGTTACCAATGAGAACATGATTTCCATTCCCATTGCTGTTACTCCGCCCCATATTATTTTTCCATTTTCTGTACTTTTCCGAGATCTCTCCTCACCTCCTTTTCTCTTCAGAGAAACACTACTGCTTCTGTGAACCATCTACTTAACCGATCCTCCAAGTACTGGTCTCTGAATGGTCTTGTATTCCTCCCCTCTGCTCTCCAGCCACAGAGTCCTAAATAATCTATCTTTGTAAATTAAAGTAACAAAATACACCAGTAATGAATAATTTTCTGGTTTAATCTTTGCCCTCCTATAATCCATTCTCTATATAACCATACAAATGCACCATTGAAAATGCATCAAGATTGCCCTCCTTGGCTGCAACCTCCCCAGGACCTCCCACCTTATGAAGAGTGGTGAGGCCTTTGCTGCCCACCTGCGAGGGTCCCCTTTGTTCCTCCCTGAGATTCCCAGGTCTCAGCTTTCTTGTCTGGTAAGCAGCAGAGTGGTGTGTAATTCCTTCATTTGTTGCACTCTCAGATCAACAGAATAATCTTCTTAAACGACCAGCCTTACTTCCTCACTCTTGTTTTAAAATCCTTTACTGGCTTGTCTTTGTTGATTGGGGAACACTTCAGAGAGTGACTGGATTCATGAGCTCTGTAGTCAGACAGAATGCTGGCTTCATTTTCTGGGATCTGTGTGACCTTAACCTGGCAAATCTCACTTTGCCCCATTTTATAAATAAATAATATTTATTTTATAAATAAAATGGGGCTAATAATTCCCTATGTAAAATCTCCAATATAGTGCCCACCATCTAGTAAATAATAAATAAATAAGGACCAACTATTTTTGTTGAGTTATATGGCAGAAGGCTCTTGATTGCATCATGTGAAATCTTTTTAAATATCGTTTAAACCTATCTTCCTCTTATGTCCATTTTGGATCTCAGTCTAGTGGATAGTAGTCTCCACCTCCACTCATGTTTTCATTGTTTCCTGCGGAAAGACTATTTTTAAATGATCACCTTGATTAGCATAGACTGGCCTTGCCTCCATTTGCACTTGTCAACCTTCAAGACACAATTCAAAAATTGGGTTGAGATGGTGGCCTGAGTTCAACTGCTTTTTATGCTTTATGCATAAAAATTTCTCTGAACAATGTAAAAAATATAATAAAAAACCAATAAATATGTAACAACACTGGAAAATGTAAGAGCAGGTCATTAGTAGACCATAATTTTGATGTACATTTAAAATACCTAACACAATGAGAATATCTCTTTTTCTGGCAGTCTGGGAAATTTTTTGAAAACCTTTTAAATACAAAAATAAAACACTTGGAAATGATGGATAAATCTTTCAAGTGCACAGCTGAGCTTCTGAGAAGGAAAGATACATCTTTGGAGACCTGAAACAGAAGGACACCTGAAAACTAGAGCTGTAGGACGCCCACGCAGCTCTCCTGGGAGTGCTGGCTTTGCTTCCTACCAAGAGATTGAGTTTTAATGAATGCCAGGGGAGAAAACAGGCCTTTGGTCTTTTAAAGGTTTCAAATTGGAACTGAGGCCTTGCTGAAGCCTGAAATCCTCAAGAGGCTACACTGTGGGTGAAATAATGCACTAGAAAAAAATATCCCACTAACAAAGGAAAGTAAGAGGAAAAGTCTTTCTCAGCATAGATTTAGAAGGAAAAAATCTTCCTGGCACATTTATACCCCAGCTGTTCATTGTGAAGAACTGGGGGCCTGAGAAATACGAAACCCATCCAGAGCACCTCTTAATAGCAAATGAAAATCTCTGTGGAGGGAAAGATCTTCAATGCATGCTTCACAGGGTTTTCAAAGCTGCAGATGCACTGAACAAGATATCTGAGGTCAAAAAGGAAAGCATAAAAATGTGAAATCAAGCCAGAGAGCAAGAATTAGCAGAAAGAACAAACAAGAATTAGGCCCTCAACCTTGACTATTAGAATCACTGCATTCAAAATACTAGCAAGAAAAGAATTAAAATATAAGAAGTAAATACTATAAAAAGACAAAGCAGGAATTCAACAAATAGCCCAATTTAGGGTATAATGTGATGTTTTGGTCATGTATATATTAGGTAATGAATAGATCAGGATAATTAACATGTCCGTCATCTTAAATTTTTATCATTTCTTTATGGTGAGCATATTCAAAATTCTCTCTTCAAACTATTTTGTGGTTTATTCACATCATATCTCATAGATATATACAGAGTATATGAATTAGAAAATTTTAATTTATTTTTTAAAAATAGGTCAAGAACCTTAACATATATCTCACTAAATAATTTATATATGGCAAATAAAATATGAAAAGATGTTCTACATTATATGAAACCAAGAAAATGAACATCAAAACAACAATGAGAAAATACTACATACCTACTGGAATTGTCAAAATCCACAAAACTGACAATACCAAATACAGATGAGGATGTGGGACATCAGGATCCCTCATTCATTGCCAGGAGAAATGCAAAATGGTACTGCCACTTGGGAACACAAAACTGAACATACTCTTACCATCTGATCCATGCTACATGGTCCATGCTACATGGTATTTACCCAAAAGAGAGGAATACTTATAGTCATACAAAGGTATGCACATGGATATTTCTTACTCATAATTGCTAAAACTTGGAAGCTACCAAGATGCCCTGTATGCTTTTTACTTATTTTTTATTTTTATTTTTGCAGTACTGGAGATCAAACCCAAGGACACTCTGTCACTGAGACATATCCTCACTCCATTTTATCTTTTACTTTTGATACAGGATCTCTCACTGTGTTTCCCAGACTGGCCTGAACTTCCTGATTCTCCTGAGTACCTGGGATTATAGGCATGTACCACTGTACCCACATGCATGATGCCCTACAGAAGGTGATGAATTGTGGTACATCCAGATAATGGATGGTTGTCCAGCAGTAAAAAGCAACGTGTTTTTAAGTCATAAAAAGATACAGAGGAAATATAAATGCATATTGTTAACTGAAAGAAATCAACCTGAGAAATCTACATACTGCATTATTCCAGCAAGATGAAATTCTGAAAAAGGCAAAAAAAAAGGACACAGTAAAAAAAAAAAAAAAGAAAAAAGAAAAGAAGTGATATAAATTCAATAAATAAAATAGAGTACACAAAAAAACTAAAAAAAAAAGATCAGGAGTGAGTTGCAGGGGATTGTGGAAGAATAGGAAGAGCACAGAGAATTTTTAGAGCAAAAAAAGGCAGAAGGTAGGATTGACAATCAAATAGATCTTCTGAAAAATAAGAAATAATTGTTGACATCAGCCATTTAATAATGTTTTTAAAAAGAGAACAAATAAATTTTTGAAGTGGAATAAATATTTGGAAGTTATCAGATGCAGCACTGAGAGTAAAAGGGAGAACATACGAAGCAAAAGGAATAGGATGAGAAAGTCACAGGACACATCTAATCGGATTTCTAGGAAGAAGCTGAGTGAAGGGACTGTGGCCACTGTCGACGTCATAATAAGGAAGGGTTTTCTACAACTGACGCTTTCATTGTTAGGAAAGAGTAAATTCAGATTTAGGAAGGACAGCAAATTCCAGGATGCGTTTGTCTAAAATCACTCGAGCCTGTTGTCACAGGAGTGAAGAACACAGAATCTGAGCGACATTGCTGTAGCAGATGAGAGAGAGAGAGGAAAAAAAATAGCTTTCAACCTACACTTTGGGGCTCATTATTTTCCAGGAAGACAAAACTGAGTTTACCAATCAAAATTCCTTTTTGAATGAGTGCCTAAAATACATATGTCATGAAGAAGAAACCTGGGTCCAGAGGAAGACTTTATTTAGATGTCAGAAGGATCAGTGAGCAGAGTGGGAGAAAGTCTTTTCCACATGCACTTCAGACGCAGCACTGATCTCCAAAATTTGTAAAGAACTTACAAAACTTTACACCAAAAGTACAAAGAACCCAATCAATAAATGGGCTAAGGAACTGGGCAGACACTTTACAGAAGAAGATCTACAGGCAATTAACAAATATATGAAAAAGTGTTCAACATCTCTAGTAATTAGAGAAATGCAAATGAAAACCACCCTACGATTTCATCTTACTCCAATTAGAATGGCTATCATCAAGAACACAAGCAATAACAGGTGTTGGCATGGATGTGGGGAAAAAGGCACACTTGCTGGTGGAGTTGCAAATTGGTGCAGCCACTCTGGAAAGGAGTATGGAGATTCCTCAGAAAACTTGGAATGGACTCACTTTTTGACCTAGTTATCCCACTCCTTGACCTATACCCAAAGGACTTAAAATCAACATACTATAGTAATGCAGCCACATCAACGTTTATAGCAACTCAATTCACAATAGCTAGATTGTGGAACCAATGCCCTTCAACAGAAGAATGGAAAAAGAATCTGCAGTATATATAAACAATGGAATATTATTCAGTCACAACAAAGAATAAAATTATGGCATTTGCAGATAAATGGATGGAATTAGAGAACATCATGCTAAGTGAAATAAGCCAATCCCCCAAAACCAAAGGCCAAATGTTTTCCCTGATAAATGGATGATGATACATAATGGGGGTGGAGTGTGGGGGTATGAGAAAAATGGAGGAACTTTGGATTACGTAGAGGGAAATGAGAGGGGGGAGGGGCAGGGGTATAAAAGATGGTGGAATGAGACAGACATTATTTCCCTTTGTACATGTATGATTACATGAATGGTGTGAATCTACATCGTGTACAACTATAGAAATAAAAAGTTGTACCCCATTTGTGCACAGTGAATCAAAATGCAGTCTGTAAAAATAAAAAATAGAAAAAAAGAACAGTGAGCAAAGCAACAGATAAATGTAGCTAGATTTTTTAAAAAGTGTTATTTACATGAAACAATGATAAAAATAATGACTAACTTCGAAGGGTGTTAAAAACAAGTTAGAAACAAAATATACATGAATGGTATGAACCTACATCATGCACAACCATAGAAATGAAAAGTTGTACCCCATTTATGTACAATGAATCAAAATGCAGTCTGTAAAAAAAATTAAAAATTAAAAACAAAATTTAAAAAATAGCCAAGTATAGGACACTAAAATCCTTCTAAGGTTCTTGAATAGTTCTGAAGGAGATTAAAAACTTAATGAAATTTTAAGGATTAGTATAGTCAGCCATATATTAGTATATTAGTATAGCCATGCACACCTGTAATCCTAGGACCTGGGTGGCTAAGACAGGAGAATCACAAGTTCAAAGCCAGTGTCATCAAATTAGTGAGACCCTAAGCCTCTTGGAGAGACTCTGTCTTCAAATAAAAAATAAAAAGAGCTGTGGTTGTGGCTTAGTGGTAAAGTCTCCCACCCGGGTTTAATCCCCTGTACCAAATAAATAAATACATAAATAAAAATTGTGCTGGAAGTCTGAAAATTGATGAGGCAAATATTTATTTAAGAACTCGGAGTAAAATACAGCAAAAATTAAAATAACTGAATATGGGGAGTAACAAAAATATGAATATACAACTATAAAATCCAACATACACCACACCACTGTGAATCTCACCATTGTGTCCTTCCAGGAGAATGGGTCCTAATTAGAATAAGACACATTCCATCCTTGTGTTAAATGTATCAAAATTGGATTCAACTGTCATGTATAACTAAAAAGTGCCAAAAAAAGTTTTTAAAAAATAAAACTAATAAAATAGTTTAAGCGGCATGATTTATCAACAGAAAAGAGAACAGATCAAAGTAAATAATATGAGGATTGAGTAGAAAAATAAGAATACATCTAGAGACTATGTGAAAATTCAAAAGATTAGCAAAAGAGCTCTTCTAGCTCTTAATCTTGAAGAGCTAGATTGATTGATTTGGAAATTTGTACCAAATGAGCACTTTCTTAAACACAAACAAAACATAGCTTATTGAAACTAACAGAAAGAAAGACAGGCAGAAAAGACCAGGACCATTAAAGGCATGGATATGAATCAACAGTGCAATGCCACAAGCAGATTGACAGGTGAGTTCTAGCAAAACAATCGAGAAAAAGAGATTCCAAGGCTACAGAAGCTCTCACAGAAAATCAAATGGTATTAAGGCAATACTATTCGTCCTACTTTAGAAAGATGATGTGAACTTTATATCAGTGCCAGCCAGTAATTCTGTGAGAAGAAAATTACAGACCTATAACATTTAGGAGCACAGAGGCTAAACTTATCAAACAACTTAGCAAATCAATATTGATCTCTCTCTTTCCATATACACATAATTAGGATGAAGCGGGATTTACTCCACAAATACAAGGGGTTAACTTTGGAAAATCTATGATTGTAAGGCATCATATTAAGAGATTATAGAGTAAAAATCCTGTGATTTTTTTTTTCCTCATGAGAGAATGAAATAACATTTGGTGAAGTTTAATGATCATGAAAGACAGAATTCTTAGAAATTAAATGATAAAGGAACATACATAACTCCACAAAGTAAATAAAAAAAAAACTGCAGGAAAACTCATAGTCAAGGGGTGAAGCATTAGAATCCCTTCCTTAGCACGTCAGAACCAGGACAAGACCAGGACAACCCTGCTTCCTCGAGGTCCTTCCCAGCACTGGTCTTATGGCTTTGCACAGCATGCTTGAGATGTGCAGAATACGGCTTGGGCAGCATTACGTGGAGGTCTTACTAGGGGAACTAGACAAGAAGCCAAAGATATAGGTGCTAGAAATGGTCCTGATTCCCATATGTATGGTCACCTGTTTAGAAGATCCATCCAAGAGTCTATAAATAAGTTATTAAAATCAATAAGAGTATTTGCCAAGGTGTCTGGAAATAAGGTAATCATACAAAATGCATTTGCATTTCTATATACCAGCAATGAGCAGTTAATTACATAACAATTATAAAAAGGAAAATTAATTAGATACAGAGAGGAGGAAAAGTAAAGAAAGACAGGAAAGATCGTTATGATGAACACCCTAAAATATTGTTTTTGGTAACATACAATAAAGGGAAACTGGCCCTGTACATTGACAGAATAAAAATGCAAAACTGCTGCTTATCCTCAAATATATTCAAATGTTCACAATGGTTGTACCTAAAATCCTAATAGTGCTACTTCTGGACATTAACAATTTGATTCTAAATTTCATTTGGAAAATTAAAAACCCAAAGATAGCCAATTTGGTGAGGGGATATGTCTCTCAGATATTAGGAATGTTTTCTTAATATTTAATGAAGTGTGTACTTAGCACTTAACAAAGTAGGATTTTGTTAATGGGGAAATTAGCTCTAATGTTGTATAAAACAGTGGGATAACTATAATCTATAACAATTTCTAGAGAAATGTTGGAAGATTCCCAACACATATCAGTTATAATATTTGAGGAGATGGAAATGATAATCACCATGATTCAATCACTTACACATATATGCAAATTCGAGACCAAAATATCTTAAGATGTTATTTTAATCTTAAAAAAGAGGCTATCTATATAAACTCATGGAAGTAAAATTTTATTGCAATAAAGCACAAAAGTATAGAGCAGAAAGAAAAGTTACATTTTATCATATTAAAAACAATATTTTATAGTATATTAAAAGCAAAGGAAAGACTAATATAATTAAAGAGACAGATCACAAAGTGACAGAAGATATCTACCTACTATTCTGTATAACAAATAAGACTCACTAAACAGAATATATAAGGAATTCCTTATCAGCAAAAAAAAAAAAAAGATAATCCAACCTATGAAGTGTTAATTCACAGATTATACAGCAAAATTCTTCGTTCAAACATGGAAAGATACTGCATCTTTCCAACATTCAAGAAAATGAAAATTTAAACTACAACAAGATACTGCTTCATACCTGCCAATTATGCAAAATTTAGAAAGTATGATAATGCAAAGCACTGTGGGAAGGAAGAACAATGCCAACTTACCTGCTGTGGAGGAAATGGAAACTGTCTCCATTTCTTCAAAACGAGAAGGCAATGTCACTATGGTTGAAGATACACATACTGGAAAACCCAGAAATTTTATTTGTGACTATAAATCATAGAAAAACAAACAAAAAAGGAAAGAAAAAAAATCAGATTGATGTAAAGGAGAAATAAGGGCACAGAAAATTCACCTTGAAGAGAACTAAGTACTGAAGTTAAGCCTGGTTTTCCCACATAATCTCCCAAGAAATGCCAAGTCAGAGTCAACAAGCACAAAGAGCTGGAGGGAGATTTGGGGAAGTAATCAGAGAAATTAATTAAAGGATTAAAGAAGAAACAGCTGCTGCACTGACCTCCTCTGCCTCCTTCCTATTTAATATCCAGTGGCAGAGTCTTCTGCCATTGAGAAAAACCTCTGAGAACCAATATATACAAAGTGAATAACTCTTGGGGGAAGGGATTTTAGAGTATTGGCACTCAAGAAACATAGCAACATCTGAGGTAAATCTGCAAGAAGAAACATAAGTATGTACGTACAGACATATGTGCATCCATACACATATACAGATGAAGGTTCTATTTTTTAAAGAGTTAGTTGAAGTCAGTGCCTAGAACAAAGTACTCACATTTGCATTTAAAAAAAAGAAAGAAAAGAAAGAAGCTAAACCGTCTGCATTCACAGATGACAGTATCGTCTATATTTAAAATCATCCTGTGGATTGTGTGACAGGGTCAAGATCAGCACCAGAACAGGTATGTGTACTGAGCAAGGATCTGGAATGTCTCTCCAAAGTTCATGTGTGGGAAGCATGGTCCCCAGGGGGCAAGGTTCAGAGGTGGGACTTTTAGGTAACAAGAGGTTCTGACCTCATTATTATTATTTAGTAGGATTCAAATGCCTGCCCCAAAGAATTAACTTCCAAAACCAGTTTTCAGTATCATTGGGAGGATTCTAGTTTGGGAAGGCTTGACCCCAGACATCTCACCAAGGAAGAGCAAGAAGGAGAGCCACAGACCTCCCAGGGCCTTGGCTGCTCCCCAGTAGAGAGAATGGACTTGGTCTCTTAATTTCTCTATATTTCTTATTAAATTGGGTGTTTAATTTGGCAGAAATTATACTGGCTATCTTGCATTCATGGTCTCTGAGACAGTAGTTGTTTAATGTGTGTTGAATAAATAAAAGGGGAAAAAGGAAGGGAAAAATGTACTAGCTCCACAATTTTACCAAGCATAAACCTCAAAAGCCTGGAGAAGGCAGTTCTGTCCCATGAGATGAAACAACATCTGGCAGCATCCGCAAGGCCCCTCTGTGGAGGAGCTTCTGGGAAACCAGGGAAGTGTGTGATAAAAGGTTTGGGCTTTTTCCCTCCATGGGGTGTTCACAGAGAAGAAGCTGGGGAGGGGCCCAGGACAGCAGCCACGCAGAAGCTGATTATAGATCACCTGTCAGCTTGCAAAAGAAATCTTTCCATGCTGGACAGTTTGCTTGCTGAGGATCATTAACCATTTAGGAGACACTGCTGCTTTTTTCCTGCTTTTGTCCTGCTTTCTAACCTAGCAATATGAAAATGAAACACCCTTATGATAAAATCATCTTTCGTTTGTGAACAGAATCTCATCCTTCAAGTGCGATTAGGGAGAATTTGAGGTTGTCTCCCACCCCTTGTTTTGAGCCAGGATGAATAAAAATAGTGATTCAGTTTGAGGGGGATGGAAAGATTAGGTTTAGAAGAGGTGACCCCTCTGTAATTATATATGTTGAGCTCCTACTATGTGCAGGAAATGTTATATACATAATTTGATTTATTCTTAACACAGTGAAATGGTTACCATTGGGCTGGAGAATGAGCCTCAAACAAGCACACCAAATGGATAAAGAAACTGTGGTATATATACACAATGGAATATTACTCAGCTATAAGGAAGAATAAAATTATGACATTTGTAGGTAAATGGATGATGTTGGAAACTGTTATGCTAAGTGAGATCAGCCAATCACATAAATCCAAAAGCCGAATGGTCTCTCTGATAAACGAATGATGATGCATAATATGGGGGGGAAAGATGGCAAGAATGGAGGAAAGATAGCTAGCATAGAGGGAAGGGAGGGGTGGGGGCGGGTGGGGGGTAAAATTAATAACAGAGTGTGTGACAGATACCATTGCCCTGTGTACATGCATGAACGCACAGATGGTGTGACTCTACTTTGTGTACAACCAGTGAAACAATAGCTGTACTCCATTTGTGTTCAATAAAAAAAAAATAAAGTAAAAAAAAAAAAAAAAAACAAGCACACCAGCAGAGCTAGAGCAGGATCTGATGTTAGTTAATGAATTTATTCATAAAATATAATTAATTATTTACTACCTAATGTGAGTTCTGACCCAGGAATATAGAATTGAGAAAATACAATCACAAGTCAGTCTTGAGCCCAGTAAAAAAAAAAAAAAAAAAAAAAAAAAAAAGGACTATAGCACAGGAATCCTAATGAATTGGGTGCTCAGTATCTTAGCAACACAGAATCAAGGAAGTTAGTTGTGGGTTAAAGGCTGTCTGCCTGGAAGAAGTGATGTTTAGGCCACTTTCTGTGGGAGAGGTGGAGGGTGGGCAGGTGACGGTCAGGGAAGGGCTTTTGCAGGTAGGGAAATGGCAAGTTCAAGTTCTGGAGATGAGGAAGAACAAGCCTGGCTTGCTGATGGGAGGGCAGCAGCCAATAAGCCATGGGACGGGTTGATGTCATGCTGTCTGCATGGAGGCCCTCCAGGAGTTCCAATCAGAGCAGCAGCAGACAAGAGCAACCACTGACCCGGCCCTCCTGAGCTGTGTGGACACTAACGCCAGCTTGGTTGTCCTGTGATGCATCTTCCAAGCCAAAAAGTGAAAGGTGGCATTCTTCCTAGCCCTGCTGGGACAACCTGAGTCTATTCCAAGCACGACAGTGGCCCTGCACTTGATGTCTGTAAGGAACCCACCAGGGTGGCTCTATTATTTCATTTCATAGATGAGGAAACAGAGGCACTGATAAAATTAAGTAACTTACCCAAAGGTGCAATAAGATGCCCTTCGGATCAGTGATGTTTCAGATTTGCCTCTTTAGGGTGATATTTTTCACTGATGCAGCAAACACCAATTTCTCCTCTTTGCCAGGTGCTGGAGGTATGGCAGCAGGCATGAGACACACAGAGTCTGCCTTAGTGGGGTCTTCACTCTCATGGGAACACCTGGGGGACTCACAGAACTTACGGCATGTGTGTCTAGAAGACAAACCAAGAAACAAATGTGTGTCATAAAGTCAGGCAGCTGCAGTGGCTTCCTGGGGTGACAAGACAGGAGCAGTTCTCCTGGGATATCCAGCAGTGTCCGAGGACTTGTGTGACTGTCACACTGAAGTGCGTGCCTGGCATCTAGGCACCCACTGGGTGCCTAGATGGGTAGGGGATACTGTTCAACAGCGTGCAGTGCTTGGGAAAGGCAGCCCTGGTGCAACCATTATGGAAAGCAATGTGGAGATTCCTCAGAAAACTTGGAATGGAAACACCACTTGACCCAGCTATCCCCCTTCTTGGCTTATGTCCAAAGGACTTAAAATCAGCACACTACAGTGACGCAGCCACATCAATGTTTATAGCAGCTCAACTCACAATAGCTAAACTATGGAACCAACCTACGTGTCCTTCAGCAGATGAATGGATAAAGAAAATGTGATATATATGATGAAATATTACTGAGGTTTAAAGAAGAATGAAATTATGGCATTTGCCAGTAAATGAATGGAGGTGGAGAATATTAAAGCTAAGCAAAATAAACCAAACCCAAAAAATCAAAGGCCAAATGTTTTCTCTGATATAAGGATGCTGATTCACAATAAGTGAGGGTGGACTTTAGGGGAGAATAGAGTTACTTTATATTAGGTAGAGGGGAGTGAAGGGAGGGGAGGGGATATGGGGGTAGGAAGTATAGTAGAGTGAAACAGACTTTATTACCTCATATACATATGTGACTTCATGACTGATGTGATCCTATAATATGAACAATCAGAAAAATGAGAGTTACACTCCATTTATGTATGATCTATCAAAATGTATAAATGTATTCTACTGCCATGTACAACTAATTAGAACAAATAAAAAATTAATAAAATTAAAAAGTATGTATTCCTAAAAACAAAAAACAAAACCAAAACACCCTTCTCTTTAAAACACAATCATCAACCACTTACAAGAGAAATCATTCGGCCTTTGGTTTTTTGGGATTGGTTTTTTTTCACTTAACATGATCTTTTCCAATTCCCTCCATTTACCTGCGAATGTCATAATTTTATTATTCTTTATGGCTGAATAATATTCCATTGTGTATATATACCAGTTTCTTTATCCATCCATCTATTGAAGGGCATCTAAGTTGTTTCCACAATCTAGCTATAGTGAATTGGGCTGCTATAAACATTGATGTGACAGCATCACTGTGGTATGCTGATTTTAAGTCCTTTGGGTAGGCACTGGAGGAGTGGAGAAGGGATGGATTGTATAGAGGAAAATGAGGGGTGGGTAGGGGGTGGGGAAGGAAAGAGAACAAGACAAACACCTATACCCTATGTATATGTATAAATATGCAAATTGATTCTACTTTGTGTACAACCAGAAAAATGATAGTTGTACTCCAGTTGTGCACAATGAACTAAAAATAGCAAAACAACAACAACAATAAAACACAATCATGCCATTATAACACTTAAACAGTAATTCCTCAACATCATCAAACAATCAGTGCTTACATTTCCCCAGTCGCATCATATGCATATTTTTATGTATAAATGCAGCTGATTTGAAGCAGGAGCCAATTGGGGCTAGTAGAACTCAACTTGGGTCAGGTTGATACACCTTGACTCTTGATGGGAGCCAGCATTTGGCGACTGATTTTTGGAGAAGCTGCAGCTGAGGGTGAATTCTGACTGCAGCGATGGGGTGGGAGTGCCAATCATCGAGGTTACTAACAGGAAGATTAACAGGTGGAGAGGCAGGATTGGGGTTGTTGTGGTGGAGCAGGAAGAAGATGATTCCACTTCAATAGCCTCATGAGACACCCTCATACAAATTCCCAGTTGGCAAAGAAAAGAAAATATAGGGAAAAACCCCTGAGGATTCTCAGCATTGGAGAAATGTTGGGAAAAGAAGCTGTCAAAGAAGATCAGGAAGTGATTCCAGAGAAGTAGGAGAAACTTACAATGGATAGAAGATGGTTCTATTTCATTCTTCCCTCCAGAACACACGCACATACCACCACCACCACCACCATCACCACCAGCAACTCTATTGCCCATCTTTTCTTTGTAAATACTTGAAAATTGAAGTACGCTAACTCTACATTGACAAAATCACATTTTCATCCAGATTATGCACAGTTCCATGTTATGACTGATAAGCAAATCAGAAGTAGATGAAAGCTGGAGTTTATGAGAGTAAATTGATTTTATTAATTTAACCCCTGCTAGAGTTTCTCTAAGCCATTTGCCATGCTCTTAATAATTGCACTACAAAGTTAAAGACTGCAATTACTGCAGTGAACCAGGAAGGAACCATGGAGTCTAAGAATTTTCTGAGGTGCTTTGCTTTGAAATTTGATAGGAAGTCTTCCCTGAAGAAATCCAAGAAGACATCAGAACTCCTCATTCATGAGAATGGGAGCTCATTTTGTAATAAATGATATCACAAACAGTAAGAGCACTCCAACATTACTTCCATATCTAAGAACTGAGGATATCTCTTAAGATAAACAAAATATGAAAATAGTGAAAATAATATAGAACAAAATCTATAAAATGTTGATGCAATTAAACACGATTACACAAATCTGAAGATATTAATTAATGGCATTCATGTGTAATGACTCCATATAAACATACTCTTCAAAAATCACCCACCAGTCCTCAATTGCCTACTCTGTGCCTAATGCACTTGTAGGAGCTGGTGACAGAACAGAACTTAACAGATTTTCTTAAATGACAGTGAATAGCAGGAGAAGTTTCCTGAGTTTACAGTCTCCCTCTGTGGGGAAAAACACAGAATACCGGCAAGGAACACAGCTCTTGAAGTCACAGAGCCCAAGAGAAAATCAGCTTCTACCACCTAATTGGGTGACCTTAGAAAGTCACTGAGCTTGTCTGCACCTCCTCCTCCACATATTTAAATGAGGTTGCAGGCCTGTAATCCCAGTAGCTCTGGAGGCTGAGGCAGGGGGATAGTCAGTTCAAAGTCAGCCTCAGCAAAGGTGAGGCACTAAGTAATTCAGAGATCCTTTCTCTAAGTAAAATACAAAATAGGGCAGGTAATGTGGCTCAGTGGCAGAGTGTCCCCGAGTTCAACCCATGGTAACCACCCCCTCCCAATAAAAGAATAGAAACACCCTCATACTTTAAAATAGTTTTATAAGTTATGTTCTTAAGATGTGGCTTATCTCCTGCTAGATGCTATGTAACCATTAGGTGTTATTATGCAATTGTTATTATAGGTAACATTATTATTTTTAGAAGGAGATAAATAGTTACAGAGTTGGGATCATTATGGAAGAGGAGAAGGCAAAGCAAGGGACCAGGGTTGTGGACGACCAAAGACCCAGGAGAATTTGTCATATCTGATTAGACCATAGACCACCTCAAAGAGCCAAGCCTTCAACTTTATTTCCTTTGTGAAAGATAATGATTTTGGCTTTATTGGCCCCACTAGCCACTCACATATACATTTTCAGTTGTAAGAGAGAAGGGAGAAGAGACCCAAGAAGCCCCAGCATTGGAGGGACACTGGAGAAAAAAGGTGTCGACGCCTGAAGGATGCTCTATCTTTACCATCATTGTCTCTCACCTGCCACTCACCAAGACTCCACCTTTACTGGTGCCACCCACAGCCAATTTCTGCACCAACGATGAAAGGATCCTTTAAAAAGGAGTGAGACCATGCACTTCTTGGCCTGAGATGCTGCAGTGTCTCCTCATTTCTCCAGAGTGACAGCCCACGTTCTCGTGATGACCCTCTTGGCCCTCATGGTCCAACTCCTGTTGCTTTTCTATCTTCCTATGACTCTGTCCTCCCTCACTCCACTCCAACCATCTGGCCTTCTTCATGCTTTTCAAGCCTGAAATACATGCCTCTCCCCTAGGACTTGGCTTCCGCTTGTCCCTCTGCCTCAGATGCTCCTTCCATACTCACTACCGTAGGTAACTCTCTGCTTACTTCCATCTGTGCTCATGAATCCCTTCTCAAAGCAGCCTACACAAACACTCCATTGAATAGTCATCTGCCTCTGCCATTCCAACCCCTGAGCCCCTATCCATGAGTTACTGCTACCACCATTACCCCTGCATGGCCCCTGCCTCCTAAAGGACGCTGCTGTACCCTTGCCACCCCGCAAGTCCCCTAGCAGCCAGGAGGGAGCGCCTACTGCTTTCCTGTACTCGCCATAGTTTATTTACTGAATTGGTATGTGTATCATCTCCCCTTGCTAAGCTGTAAGGGACAGAAGGGCAGAGATCTTTGTTTTGTTCAATATCTCACAAGCACTGAGTACAGTGCCCAGCACACAGCAGCTGCTCAAAACATGAGCATGAAATGCTCCCTTTAATTTTTTCCAGGACACATGGTAGCCAGACTCTAACCAATGAGAGCTTTGGGAGTTGATGCAGTCTGAAAGTGTGCATTCCTCCTAAATGTGTACATGGATGCTTAAGCCTCAATGTGATGGCATTAAAAGGTGGGGCTTTTGGAAGGTGGGCAGGTTATGAGGGCTTTGCACTCATTGATGGATTTAGTGTCCTTATAAAAGAGACAGAGGGGACAGGCTAGGTCCTTTTGCCCTTCTCTGCCTTTTCCACTGTGTGAGGATGTTGCATACAGACATCAAGGGGACAGGCTGCCACCAGACACTGAATCTGAGGTGCCTTGACTTGAACTTTCCATCCTCCGGAAAGGTGTAAGCAACACCTTCTATTGGTATAATTCACTCTTTGTAGGATATTTTGTTATAGCAGCATAGAATAACTGGATGGGAGCATTCATTCACTCAATCATCCACTCACTCTACTAAGACGTACAGAATGCCTTCCATGCTATGGGCCTTCTGTTATGACGTGCAAAACAATGAAATCCAACCCCTCTCTCTTCTCACCTCCCATTCACTTCATATTCCATCCTCACTAACTCTCTTAATTTCCCCACACATACAATGTCCTTTCAAAATCTGAAGACCTTGCCCCTGTGATTTCCTCTGTCCAGTGAGTAATAATGATTAATAGCTAACTTTAGTGAGGTGCTGTCGTTAGTGCTTTATATGCCGTTTACTTAATCTTCATAGCAATTTGGGTACTATTAACATCTCCATATTTGCAACCATGGTTCAGAACAGTGAATTAAATGGCCTAATGTTATGTAGCTAGGAAGTGAGGCATTTTCTGTTCAAACACAGACCATTTAATTCTGAAATGTCTCTTATAACCACTGCACAATGGAGAGATGCCCTCCTTTGTGCTTTACATACCTCAAATCTTGGCTTTATCTAGATTAGGGATTAAGAATTCAGCAGTATTCAGGAACCAAGCAGGTAATAAAATATGTGAGGGTGAAATGACAAATAGCCTGCAGTAAATGAGAGACATCAATATTCTCATCCTGTGAGTCAATCAAAAGGTCTCTTTGTGCTGATTCAGTCCAGAAGTTGGGAATTAGCAATGCTGCTTAGGTTATATCTCAGATGTCATAAAAGATTTAGTCACTCCCTCTTTGCTGTTCCTATGACCTTGAAGTATTGGTATCCTACCTACGATTGTACTGCATGGAGTAGGTTGTTAGAGCCCAACTGGCTGAGCGTCTGGTGGGTGCCAGGCACATCAATATGGTGGTGTGTGAGAGTCAGGCACACTGGCCTTCAGTCCAGCAGGAAGACCAGCAGGAAGACAGATCTGCAGTAATGGTGCTCAAGTGACACAGCAATGGAAGCCCAAACAGGCTTAACTAGTGGGACAAAGGAGAGAGGATTTGACAATGATTAGTAAAGCCCCAGGATGGGAGTGGCTGGCTGTTGAGTCTTTACAGTCGAACAGCAGAGTACCTGTCAGATGGAGCACTAGAGGGGCCACGGACAAGGCATTCCAGGCAGCATGTAGAGATCATGGAAACCTGAAACAGCCTGGAATCATAAGGGAAGTCTGGGAAGATCCATATGGGAACTAGGGATCCATAGGCACAGTTGGGGAGAGGGAGCAACAGAGCAAGAGATAAGGCAAGAGTTTTTGTCTAGGTATGAAATCCACCCTGGGGGCTGAAGCAATGACTGAAAGTTTCAATGATGACAATAACATGACCCAGAAAGTTAGGTACAGGATGATTTAAATAGGGGATGGGAGATAGCATGCTTTTGGACTTCCAGGTGGGAAAGGAGGCAGTGAAAGACAAAATTTCAAGATGATAAACATGGAATCTCAGGATTTGCTATATATATTGAGTCCAGGAAAGAATGGTGTCTACAATGATGGCCAGATTCTTAACTTGGAGAGTGAGGTGTATGGCAGGGTCATTTGCAAATACAAAGGGCATATTGGAAAATAATGATTTGAAGGGATACATACTGAGCTCAGTAGAGCTCAGTAGAGCACAGGGCCTCTGTGCATGAGAGGTGCATGAGAAATAGCTGTGTGGAGTTTCCTAACACGGCAATTTGGTACATAAGTCTAACTCTCAAAAGAATATCTCTGGGTGGCAGTTGAGCTCATGAGAGTGGATGATTTCAGTCTATTCAGAGTAAACTGAGAAGGATAAGATGGGACAGGACACTCCACTGGGGATTAAGAGGACCTAAGGAGCAAGAAGAGAATAGTAAGCAAGCTTGTAAAAACAGCTGAAGAATATAGGGTCAGATATAAAAGGAAATTCTGACTACAAGTACTCAAATCCACATTGAGAATGCCAAGTATCCATTGCATTTATCAGTGGAGTGGTCAATGGCACCCTTTTTTTTTCTTGATGATTTGGGTTTTAATTTTGTTTTTATTGCACCTGACAAGATTTATGAATGGTTCCTCAATTATGTTATTTTAATAAAATAAATTAAATTTAGGTTTAATGGCTGTTAACTCCTTTGAGAGGAACATGGAGCCACAGCCTCAACATCCCACCTCCCTCTAGAGCTGAGGATGGGATTATGCTCTTTGCAATACTTTACTGAAGGGTTTACTATAAAAATGAAGCACAAAGCACTCTAAACTCAGGTAACCTACCCACACTATTGAGATGCGTTTTATAAAATATGTTCATCTACAGCATTTACAAAAATAGATAAAATTCAGGTTTGGAACAAGTCTGTTCTAACTTGCAAGGTTACACACATTCTTTAGTTAAAATCAAACTGATGTCAAGAGCACGGGGCCTCTGCTCTCAGAAGTGCCACTGGGCCAGGCCCAGAAACCACCTCAGGTGCTGTGACATGTTGACAAAGTCAGGCTTTCCAGGTAGGAACACGGCCCTGGCAGGCCTGGGCCAGCACAACTCCAACTGTCAGCTGCCACTGAACAGCAAAACCTGAGCAAGCTGTTCAAACACACCAGGGGACACCACCAGAGGAATCCTTTGGTAAGATTCAATCTGCTGCTTTAGGGAGGAAAAAAAAAAAGGACAGGAGCCAGGTTTCCTTTAAAAGCAAACAGTCAGCTGGTCCCCTGAAGGGCTGGAGGTACAACTAAGATACCAACTATAAAAATAGTGATTTCATGTACTTATTAGGTTATTTTATATGCCTCACTCTTCCCAGGGCTGTAATGAGGGAGAGTGGCAGAGACCAAGGGTGAGCACGACCTCGCTCAAGCCACACGACGCTGCACACCCCAGCACAGCAGAGTAGTGATGGGCAGAGCCTAAGATGCAGGGACAACCACTGACCCTAGGGTTCTGATGATTCCACTCCAGACAGGTGCATGAAGAGGTGCCCAAGCTCTGTCATGTCAACATCTTCAGCGTTGGGGACCTGCCGGGTTTCTCGGTTTTCGATGAAATCCCAAAGCCGCACTGAATTAAAGAACCTCACAGTGCCTCTGGAACTGAGCTCTTTCTGAGGTTTCTCTGGCTCTGCCAGCCGCCCATCTGGGTAGGCATGGCGGTACAGGCATTTGCTTCCAAATGGGCAGGTCCCCTTGCCTTGCTCAAAGTATTTACAAGCTTTTTTCCCCATTCCCTGTTTGAAAGCTTCAATCAACTCATTCTTTTTATTCTGATCTTCTACCCAATACACACTTGGAATTACAAACTCGGATATCACACGGCACTCTGGACAAGACTTTATGATTGGGTTTTCAAACTGCTTGGCACACCGCCACTGCCGGATGCAGGACAGGCAGTACGTGTGGTTGCAGTTGGACAGGATGCCAAATCTCCTCTCAGAGGCGGACGCCTTCTCCAGGATCACTTCCATGCAGATGCTGCACACCTTGTCCTGACTTGCCTGGAAGGCAAAGGCTGCCTCCCTCTCGTGTTCAAATGTCCACATGCAGATCTTCTCATGGTCCTTCCTTTGCTCGGGGTCGAAGGGGTGCAGGACTCGCAGCCTGCAGATCTCACACATTTCCCTGTGCAGGTAGACACAGGCATCCCCAAACTGGCACTCCCCAGCAGCAGCGTAGGGAAACTGCGGCTCGCTGCTATAAGAGGTGCTGGCCTCCAAGTCGTCCAGGCCATTCCTGATGGCTTCGAGGTAGGAATGGGGCTTCACCTCCAGGCTCATCTGGGGGTCACTGCAGCTGCCTAGACTACTCACCATGCTTGGGTGAGTCTTCTCTTCAGCCAGGCCAGAGAGATTTCGGTCTCTGAGCACCAACGTTCTCTTCTCCCGCTTCCCAGGCTCCTGGGACTGAGTTTTCACAATAGATGTGGTGAGGTCGGCAGAAGGGTGAGGACTGTGGAAGCCTGGGGAGGGCCCAGGATGGGGCAAGGGGCCCACAGCCCCAGCAGCTGCAGCCGAGGGCCTCGTGTGATCGTATCTGCACCGCGGTCCGGAGGCGCAGTAGCCCTTCTGATAGAACTTGCAGATGGTGGATGGCTTGCTGTTTGCCAGCTCACGTGAGAACAGGCACTGGCTGCCTTCCCGACACACGCCATGCATAAAGTACCCGCCGGACCCGCGGCTCGGGCTGCAGTGCCAGCTCCGCCTTCGAAAGCCTCAGAGCGAATAGCTGAGGAACTTTCCCTCAGTCCCAGCCTCAGTTTCCCTGGTGTCACGACTGGGGCGCTCCGGCTACCGAGGGCTCACGAGATCTGCCCGAAGTGGCGAGGCGCTCTCGGACGCCGCTCACTGACCAATGGTGACCTATGTAGGGCAATACCAATCAATAGATGAGGAAGATCCTGAGCACAGCAGTTGAGTGATGGTTAAGTGAAGAAATGGAAACGGCAAGTGTAGAAGATTCTTTTGGGGAACTTGACTCTGAAGATGGAAGAGGGAAGTGATGGGTGGGAAGAATGATTGAGCATGGGATTTTTCACAGTTAAAGACATTTGAACAGGTTTCTCATCTGAGAGGAAGCCATCGAGATGAAGAGAGTATGAACACACAGGTCAAACACGTCAGGGTTGAGATGAGAAGGAACGAGATCTACCACACAGGCTGAACATGTCCACATGCAAAAGAAAGAAGAAGCGGGGCTTCTGGACTGGGAAGGAGGTGAGAATACAGGGAAAGGTATACTTTAGGGAGCCTACTGGAAGTATGTTGAGGCCCCATTTGACCCCGTCAGTCTCCTCCAAGAAGCAGAATGGGAGGAGGGCCAGCATTCAGAGCACCATCTTTCCCGTGTGGCCCACTACCCTCCATGGAGTTGCTTCTGAGCTTTTGTCTCTGTGTGTCCTTGTCCTTTGTTAGTCACTTGGAGGATTTCTGTTGCTATAGCAACAAGATGTAGCATTTTAGCTTAGTTTTTAAAAGTGTGTGTGTATGTGTGTACGTTGAGTTGAATGTTCTAGTAATGTGGTTTGAATATGGGCAGGAGTTCCTAAAGTTTTTATTTTAGGTGTCCATGCAACTCTGTGTGGATAAGTAAGTTGGTGAGAGTATGTGAGTTGCTTCTAAGTGCTAGTATATGGGGAAGCAGAGACAACAAATGGTGTAGGCATCTCCCTGAGGCACGAGTCTGCTTGATTATACTAGCAACATGATGTATGCATAATGAAAATCGTAGTGTGGTGTGGATGGGTCTTCATGGGCAATGATCTACAGGTACTTGAGTTTCAAGTGTGCATGAGCAATTGAGTAGGGATATGCCTGTGAGTCTATATATGTGATTGTGAATGTGCCCACATTTGGATGTATGG
>JAJEJO010052862.1:0-24551 GCA_020662805.1 Glaucomys volans | reverse complement strand
GTATATGTATATATATGAGTGACTGATATGATCCTACAATAAGTACAATCAGAAAAATGAGAAATTATACTCCATTTATGGATGATCTATCAAAATGCACAAATGCATTCTACTGTCATGTATTATAACAAATTTTAACAAACTTGTTAAAATTTGTAAAATTATAACAAATTTTAAAAATTAAATAAAGAAAAAGCAAATATATATCAGATGATATGTGAGAACAGGAGGGGAGCGACATGCTTGAGTCTGCACATAAGCTGTCCGTGAGCATGGACACTGCTTTGAGAGAAGGGGCGGGGCTCAGTGTTCTCATGTAAGCATTCATAGAGCAAATCATTGGTCCAGGCACAAGGTAAACAGGGTGAGCCAAAGCTGTGGCTCTCTTGAAGCTCATGTCTGAGGAGCAATGTACCATAATTAATAGACTGGTGTGTAATATGTCGGTGGTGGGAAAACAGTGGCAACGGGGTGTAGAAGTGATGAAAGGTGCTCCTTTTCACAAGTGGTCCAGGAGGGCCTCTCTGAAGTCACATCCCATGACAGCCGGTTTGGGGTGATGGATCCCACCGAGAATTAGATGGGGAAAGTGTTTTTGAGGGATGAGAACCCCTGGTGTGCTTGAGAGGAGTAAGGAAGCTGGTGTTGTGGGGGCAGATGGGAGAGAGTGGGAGGAGATGGAATTGGAGAGGAATCAGGGACCACAGCATGTGCAGCCTGGCGGGTGCAGTAAGTCCTGTGATGCTTTGCTAAGTTCATGGGACATCAGAGAGAGGTTTTACTAGAAAATTGCCAGGAGACAGCAAGCACTTTATAAGGATGTCTCTGCTTTGGGGTAGCCTTTAAAAGAGCAAGAATGCAAGATGGGAGATGGCTCAGAAGTCTATAGCAAAAGTTAATGCCAGGGGAGATGGTGAGAAGCTTTCAGATTCCAGACACAGTCAGGTCAGGCAGCACTTGATGAGGCTCTGGAATGGAGTGTGAGAAGAGAAAGGAGTCAGTGGAGCCCCTGGTTTCTGGTTTAAGCAACTGGAAGGATGAAGGTACCATGTACGAAGATAAAGGAATGCAGGAATTGCAGAATAGAGGTGGGCCATGCTCAGTTGGAGATGTACGTTGGATTTCTGAGTGGAATTGGCAGGGAAGCATCCACCCGTGAGTCTAGAGTGGGAAGAGCTCTCTGAGTTGGAAAAATCTATTATCAGCCTGTAGATGACATTTAAAGCTAAGACTATGTGGAAACCTTTAGAAAGGACCCAGAACTGAGTCTGGAGGGCTGAGGAGGGAGAAGTTCAGGAAGTGGCCAGAGATCCCATGAAGGAAAGTAGATCTATAAAGATAGCAGAAAAAAAAGTTGATTCTTCTGTCCTAGAACCCAAGGAAAAAGAAGGAAGCCATTGCATGTGTCAGATACCACTGATAAACAAGATCAATGGACTTGGCCACTGGGTTTGGCAGTGTGAAGTTATTAGTAATTTCCTTAAGTAGTTTCTGTGCAGGTAGGGATGGCGACCTAGGGGGAGCAAGTGTAAGGAATGCATATGGTAGTTGGTGGGCTTTTGGACAGACTCATTCCCAGCCTATGATGGAAAGAGCCATAAGGTAGCAAAAGCAGCTATATGAACATGTGGCCCTCTGGTTGGGTAGAATGTGGGGAGATATCTGCCTCTGGTTGCAGAATAACACAGTTGAGATTCTTTTGGGGGAAGATGAACATGCAGTATTCTCCATGGGCTGGTTTGGGGCAAAAGAGAGACTATACAAACTCCACTTTCAGAGTTGGCAACTTGTGTAAGGAAAGAGAACAACTCTAGAGAGGATCCAAACTGCCAGGGCTCAACAGATCAAGTCCACCCTCTCTGTTAGGGAGCAACCAAGGTTCAGAGAAAAGCAGTTACTGGACCAACTCACATGACCCCCATAGGAACCAGAACCTCAAGGGTTTCCTTCTACTCTTACTTGTGAGATTTTGGTTTATCAGCAGTTTCTCCCTTCTTCCTTAGCACCTTGCTTTGCACATGGTGAATAAATTATTAAATTTGAAAATACATTGTCAGGAAATATTTGAAAATACAGAGTCAGGAAAGGGAGGCACTGTCTTCCTTCTCCCAGAACCTGAGAGCCCCGCAGGCTCCTTTTCCAGCCTGCTCAAGTGCCATTTGATTTTATCTTCATCTTCTGCTCTCCAAGCTTCCTCCTGCCTCCTTCACTTCCAAGGGCCCAGATCAGTCACTCCTGGGACAGGAGCAGGCAAGGGGGTCCTTCCTAACAGGACCAGTGCTGCTTCCATCTTGCTGCTCCTTGGTCTTTCTCACCTCCACAGAGGCAGTGGGGAGCCACCCAGAATCACACGGTCAAGGGTGTCACCGCAGGAAAGTCAGGGCCACCAGCCAAGTTCTTGGAGAGAGGTCTTTACCTAATGTGTGCTCTGGAATCTCCCAATGGAGACTGACATGAAGAAGGTAAACCCCTTTCCTTCCCAGGAATGTCGGAGTGGACAGTAAGGGCTACCTCCCCTCATCATTCAGCTTCTGTTTAGTTTTGAGTTTCAGAAGGGTCACGCAGGAACTCACTGCCTTTTATACATGTGCTTTAGGATGTGGCTCAGCTTCCTCATCTAGAACACGGGTATAAAAGTAATATAATCCTCATAATGAAGATTAAATGGATTAAACCATGTGAAGTCTTAGAAAAGTGCCTGGTGCATGGTACATGTAATATTATTATTCCATGGCTTCAGGTTTGGATTGCTTTCACAAGGCCTATCAGATACATTCTTCAAAAATCAGCAACAGGACTGGTGAGAGCTACAGCCAGACTGAGCTGCATTTAACAGTACCTCCCATGACACGACGGTGCCTTAAGTAAGATGGGTTTTGATCTTTCTCACGCAAGTGCTGGAGCTGGAATAGTCTCCTCCAGGCCAGCAGGACAGCAGGCTCTCCCTCTCTCTGCTTTGGCTTCCTCTCTCTTTGCAGCTGGTATCTGTGTGGCCCAACATGTTCACTGGCCCTTCACATTTCCACAGGGAGCAGAAGAAGGAGGAAAGCCAGCTGCAGACTGGACACTGCTTGGCAATTCTGTTAGCCCTCCATTGGCCAGGATTTATTCTCTGGGGCCACATGTCCAGGCTCAAATGCTATTATTCAGGAAGAGGGGCAGAATGGATATTTGGGGACAGCCTCTGGCACATCCTTGGAGTTCACAATAGAAGGTCTATTTCCATATGTCACATACATAGGACTTAACACAGGGGTTAAGAACATGGACTCTGAGGTCAAATCACCCCAGTTTAAACCCACAACTGGCCATTTGCAAGCTAAGCGAACTTGAGCATTTTACATGAGTTCCCTGGGCTTCAGTTTCCTCTTTTTTAAAATGGATAAAATGATAATGTCTAACTCATAAGAACTAATTATACACACATGTTTATATCTATGACTATATCTAGCTTAGAATATGGCTGATTTAGTAAGCACTATAAAATATTGCTGTTATATATATAGTAAACCTGTATTACTACAAACTCAATATTTTGTTAATATTTTGCCTAATTATTTTTATTAAATTATACATTACATATTGTAAGATATTATAATAATAATATAATTATTTTATAATTAATTATATAATATGTAAAACTTAATATAATGTTATATAATTAACATATAACATTATAATATAATATAGATTATATATATATATATATATATATATAATTTTTTCCAAGGTAATAGTATTGCTGGTTATATATGAAGTTTACTGTACTGGTCAGTATAAGTTTTTTTTTAACCAAAGATATTCCAATGCATAGTAAAATAAACTTATAAACTGTAAAATTCAGTTGTACAGGTTCATATACCAGGGAGCATCATCGGGAAGTAATATATGGCCTAGAACCAGAAGACTCAGGTTCATATTATTTGCTGTGACCCTGGCCTGACATTTCTCTGTTCTGAGTCTTAGCTTCCTACACTGTCACACAAGGAGACTGAGTGACATCTCAGGGCATGGCTGAGGACATTAGATGAGGGAGAGAGTGGGCAATCACCCAACCTTCTCACCTGCCTCTGGACAGGTGTGCAGCCAAGTCCTGTCTAATTGGAAACCCTCCAAGGCAGATTGCATCCTTGTACCTGCCTGCAGGTGGTGACTGTGGGCAGCTTCCTTGGAAGGCTCTTGGAGAGGAAGCAGCAGCTTAGACATCAATGGCCCATAACCATGTTTTTGCTGGATACAAAATAATTGTTTTCCTGACAGAGTCAAAGACTGGGTCTTCTATTTAAAAGTCCCCTTCCTGTGAGAGGGAGGGCAAGTGGAAGTTCCGTGCATGGTTACCTTCACAGGTGAGAACGACTTGAGATGATGGCTCCCTTCTGTCTCTGCTCCTCCTCTGCCCCCCAGCACAGTCCCTCAGAGATGGATGGTGTCTCCCCTGACAGGTTCCTGATTTTTCCTAGGGCTGGGGAAGACTCTTAGAGAGACAATCTGCTTCCCCAGTGCTCTCTGTCACCTCTGCCTCCCTCTTATCGCCCCTGCTCTCCGGATTCTCCAGCTCATCACCTTTCCCTCCATTTCTTTCTCATTGTTTTTCTTCCCCTGTTTGTCTCTCTTGGGTTTGTTTTGAAGATTGAAAGGCAGTGAGTTTTCTTTCTTGACCCTGATGTGGCATTTGAATTCCTTCTTTCTTTTCAAGGAGGTTGAGCTTCTTTCCTCCAAACTCATACCCCCACTGGCAATGTCAGAGGGCAGGCATGGAAAATTCTGGATTCTCATTGTGTGACCTTGATCAAGCCAAGCTACCTCACCTCTCACAGACCCAGTTTCCTCTTCTGTAAAAGCAGAGGGAATAAGTCCTCTATTCTAGATCAGGAGATAGATTTTGGCACAATTTCCAAAATGCAGTAGCCACTCAATTGTGACTTTTTTTTTCTTTTATTCACTTTCCTTTAATTTTCTTTCTTACACCTTTGATTCTTCATTACTATTACGGCTTCAGAGCTTTTCCATGAAGAGCTGAAGTCCCAACAGCTTGCGACTGGGACAATGGGAAAAGAAAAAACTATTTCCTACTGATACGGAGGAATGTGCTTCTGGGTTATTGAACTTCTACCTGGTGCCCGGCCATTCTCATGCCATTTCACACATTTCAACTCATTTTAAATCCTCCCAGTAAGCCTGAGAGACAGGTCTTCTGGTCACTGGCCAGAGGTCACAGACCGGGGTGGAAGCCACAATGATGAGAAAGGCAGAACTTGAGCCTGACCCCAGACATCTTCTGTGACTCAGGTGGAAGCTTCTCCACAACCCCAGGCTGCCTCTCTCATTAGAGGTGAGACAGTGCCTCACTCTAAGCCAGTGAGAGACCCAGAAGCTACTCCAGGTATTTAAAGCACAGAAAATTTAATATAGGGAATCAGTCACACCAGGGATAGAAGGGCCAAGGGTAAAAGTGCTCCAAGAATAAAAACTTGCAGGCAAGGGAGAAGTTGCAGTAGGAAAAGTCACCACACACGATGGCTTTAGGGGTGTCAGGAAATGAGGGTGCTACCAGAGCCCAGAAGGGGAGATCCTCCAGTGAAAGCTAGAGCCACAGTGGAGCTGGGCCTGCAGGAGTTGACCCTAAGAAGAAGTGGTTCTGCTCCTGAGATGCCTCCAGAAGCCTAGAGAGAGAAAGAGAGAGAGAGAGAGAGAGAGAGAGAGAAAGAGAGAAGTACCCAGCTGCCCCTACCCCAAGTCTCCTGCTCAGTATCTCCCAATGACTGAAACCACTCAGTCACCAAAGGGCAAGGGAGTCTGGGAGGGCAGTTCCCCAGGATGAAAAGTAGAGCAGATGACTTTGGAGAGGATTTCTGAGAATAAGCAAAAGGCCAGCAAAGAGGGGATGATGGAACAGGAAAAGAGCTTAGTCAAAATCACAGTTAGCATGAAGAACAAGGAGAGGTACCCAGGAGAGGGCCTGTCAAGGGAGGAGGTCCACTTCCATTTGAGGCCATTCTCAGGCTACCTCAGGACTTCTCCAGGGTCCTAAAGATTGAGCAGGGGTTTTCCTAGGAGACAGGGGAAGCACAACCCAGGAGAATGTGTGGAATTAGGAGACCACCTGAGCCTGGGGAAATGGGGTGTGGACACGGGAAGAGAGGTTGTTATGGGGACTAGTGAACCACTGTGGGACTTTGAGGAAGGTCAACTGGCCAGAGCTGGGAACAAGAGCACTTTCAGAACTGTGATAGGTGGTGGTCTTGACTGGCTTCTTTTATGTTCATTGTAGCTTAAAATTGAAAAGATTTGGAAAATCTTAAGAAGATACCCGCACCCAGCATAGCACCTTCTGGGCAAGTGTGTGCAGACGGCACTTGCCCCTCTTCCCTGCAGCTTTTAGAGGAATCTGTGACCAGGAGCTATTCTGGGCAGAGGTGGTCTTCAAGCCCCTCCTGCAGGGACAACTTTCCTATTTGTCCTTAAGAGTCAGGGAAATTTAAATGAAAGCTATGTGAAGCCCAGGGTAATAGCATCCCAGGGGGCTGGTTTCTGGATGCAGACTTCCTGGTCCTCTTGATTCCACCCCACCTCTGTAAACATCCCTTTCTTCGGGAGAAAGTAGAGTGGGTTATTTGTTTCCTGCTAGGACCAAGATGGATCCTGACTCCCTCAGATACTTGCAAAGTCATAAAATCTCTACAAGAGGATACCACAAAAAACCTAGATGGTGTCAGCGGTGTGAAGGACCTGGGGACACACATGGCGAAGTCTAACTTCCTCATCATGGTATTGAGGATGCTGAAGCCCCTGCAGGAGCAGCCTGCCTCACAGTTAAGCCCCAGGGCTAAATAAGAAGATTCATTCCATGGTATTTTCCATAACATTACACCAATTTGTTTGCCTTAAATTAGATAAAAGTAATTTTTCTGTATTCAATTGCCTCTTGTAAAACTAGGGGAAAAAAGAAGTTTCCATCACAGCAGAACTGGCTTATATAACAGAGATTCAATAAGCTGCTATTAAGCATAACATGCACTGAGATAATAGTAACTGAGATAAATGTTATGCCACCTTCCTTTGTTTAGATTGAGGTTTGGTATATTTATAGAATAGAAAATTCATTTTCCATATTCTGGGTCTGTACAATCAGTTTTTCTTGTCTACAAAATTGAAAGGTCATCTACCATTATAAATTGTCACCATTTACTGGGGACACAAAGTGCAGGATCCTGGTCATATCTGCCTCTGCTGGTAACAGTGGCCCTGGTTTTGAGAAAGATTCAGGGGATTCCCTCCATCCTTGTCAAAAGGAGCGTCTCTCTGAAGGACTGTGCTTGACTATTCACTCTCACCTCAGTTAGTCAGGGGACCCTGTGTCTCTGGCCATAGAAGATTGGACTGAGAGATGGGCAGCAACTGACCCAAGCTGGTTGATTGGATTTCCTGCTGCAGGAATTGGGAGGTAGGAGAAGAAGGCTGATGAGGGAGAGAGGCCAAGACAGAAGCCAAAGGTACAAAACCACATGGCTGGGAATGTCCAGAGCTGTGGGTGGCCCTCTCCCACTGCATGATTTAGAGAATGGGAAGATGGTGTCCACAAAGCCAGAGCAATGGTATGGTCCTGTACCTGAAAATTTTCTACTTTTGTTTGCTTAAAGCATAAATTTGTTCTTATTACTTAACAATGCTCTTGTTTTTCACTTACCTGAAGAAGTTCTAGTCAAGTATGAAGGAATATAACCTCTTTGAGAGACAAATTCAGAAGCTCTGGGCTGAAAGGAGAAGACTCAGAATCTGTCCTGTGTGTCGTGACCCTGACAGCAGGGTTTCCTTATGCCTGAGCTGCATGATGTGGATCAGAAAAATCATACTACCAGATAAAGGGAGAGTTTCCTGAAAAAAAAAAAGAATATATATAGACAGACAGACACACACACACATACACACACGTGTGTGCAAATATTAAATGCAATATAAATTACATTTATAAATATGTATGTTAATATGTATATGCAAATGTTCTATGTATATAGGTACACATAGGCACACATACACACACACACACACACACACACAGAGATTACATTTTACCATAGTATGAAGATCAGAGAGCTTAGGAGATGAATAGATGATTATCATTTATCTAAAGCCTACTAAGTGCCAGCCACTTCCCACACACCATGGGAAGATTTCCCAGAAACCTCAGGAGATTAGTGTCAGCTCTCCAGCATTACAAATTGTCCCATTTACTGAGGACACAAGGTGTCAGGATCTTGATCATGGCATGTGCCTCCTTTCTGTTGCAGTGATAAAATACCTGAGAGAAACATGTGAAAGGAGGAAAGATTTATTTTGTCTCACGGTTTCAGAGGCTTTAGTTCATGGTTGCTTGGCCCCACACTTCAAGCCTGTGGCAAGGAAGAACATCATGGTGGGGACGATGTGGCCAGGAAGGACAGGAGAGGTAAAGTGGGGTGGGGAAAGGGGCACGGGAAGAGTAACAGGGAAAAGACATCACTTGGAGAACAGGCCCCTAGTGACCCATCCCCTCCAACTAGGCCCCACCTCCCAAGTCTCCACCCCTCCCAATAGTGCCACCAGCTGTGGACCAGGTCTTTCTGAACCCAGTGGGGATTTTCCATACCCAAACTACAACACTTAGAATCTTTAGCACCCGCCTGCATCTCTTGCAGATGAAAAAATGAGGACAAAGGAGTACAGAAACGTAAACCAAGATAAGGCAGTCAGCCAAGTGGTGGAGGTGAACTCGGATGGGGACCCTGGACTCCCTGAACACTGATTCATCACTGGACCTTCTGCTGAGGCACCCACTTGCCCAGTTTCTCCTCCAAGACTGACCCAGCCTGCAATCCACACTTCTGCCAGGTCAGGTGGGCTCAGCACTCCAGCGTGGTCCAGTGAGTCTCCAGTGCCTGCTCATTCAGAACTGCCTGGCACACTCTGTTAAACACAGCTTACTCTGGCTCCACCACCAGAGTGTCTGAGTCAGAAGATCTGGGATAGCTTCCCATTTGCTTGTATCTTCTCCAATTCTTGCTGTCAACATTTTATTGAATTTTAGTGTATAGGTCTTTCACCTCCTTGATTAAATTTATTCCTAAATATTTTATTTTTGTAGCTATTGTAAATGGGACAGTTTTCTTGAGCTCTCTTTCAGAGAGCTCATTGCTACTCTATAGAAACACTGCCAGTTTATATATCTTGATTCTGTAGCTGCAAATTAACTAAATTCATCTATTAGTTCTAGTAGATTTTCAGTGGAGTCTTTTCTTCTGTCTACAAATAGGGACAATTTAACATTTTCTTTTCTAATCTTGCACACATTTTATTCTTTTTCAAGATATCCTGGTGTTTCAAAGGAAGAACATAATTCCGGACTTACATGTGAAATTGTCGGTGTTTAAATTTAGCAGCTCCTCCTCCCCCATTCCCAAAATGGGCAGGGTAATCCACACACATACTAATGGCTGGTTTCACCTATGCACCTTCTTATCTAGATTAGATCCTACTATTGTCAATTTTCCTTTGGAAAGAACTGGAGTTTCAGAAAGGAGATGTGAACAAGGCCAGAATTAAAGAGCAAATCGGAGGTAGAGTACAACCTACCTCCTAAACACTGAGCTAAACACTGGGTTCCCTAACTCCTGGGACTGTACACACTTCCTTCTATGACAAAAGTACTGAGCTACATAAGGGGAGCTGGTCCTTCTACCCAGCACAATAAGCATGCCCTGCCCTGAGTTAATTTTCCCATTTAAATTCGGGGTAATTTATATCATCATCTATCCATTCATACAATAAACCAAGTGTCTGCTAAATGTTGGACACAGGTGCTGAATATACAGTAGCTGATGAGACCATGAGGTTTGTAACTGATGATACCTATGACCTAATGCTCACCATCATCTTCATCATTATCATGACTCAAATGTGAAACACCAACTCAAAGTGTCTCAAGCACTTTGCCAGTTACTCTAAATCTACTAATGTAAATGTCATGTGTATGTCTTCTTGTGAAGGCCTTCTAGGTAAAAAGCACTGTGCCAGGAAGAGAGTGGGACAGGGACAAATAAAGCCAAATAAAACTTGTCTACTCTTCTGAGCTATCCTAGTCAGCCTTTCATTGCTGTGACAAAATATGTGAGAAAATCAACTTAAAGGAGGAAAGATTTATTTTTGGCTCTCAGAGTTGCAACCTGTAAAGAATATGAGCTTAAGAGGCAGACAGGCCTGAGGAAGCTCTGTCACCTACTAACCCTGAGTTAGTAACGGTGCTTCCCTCTTCATCTCCTTCAAGAACAGAACAAAAATAGTTCTTGATGGCTACAAGAATAAAAGGTGAGAGTAAGAATAGAGCATAAGACTTCAGGGATCATCTAATTCAACTGCAGCATTTGCAGATGGAGGAATGGAAGGATGAATAATGAAAGCTGGGTATAATGGAGAACTTTCCAAGTAGGAGATTGCAGTCTCCCCTACAGTGTCTCCCACCCCCCTGCCTTCTTCCTGGAATAGAATTATTTACGCATGCAGTGACTCTGCCTGAAGGCTGAAAATTAGATCAAATGAATCCTAAGTGTCATTGAATAATATATTAAAAAACAACATGTAAACTGAAATATTGAAGAGGGTAACTTACATTTTTAGCATCTTTTATGTGTCAGGAACTTTATTTATACCCTTCAGTTGTTTTATCCTGACAGAATTCCTGCAGGGAGGATATCTCTTTTCCAGTTTGCAGAGATGGGGGGAAAAGAAGGCCAGAGAGTAAGGAGCTGGCCTATAGGCACAGGCAGGAAGTGCCCAGGCAAGATTTGTCTGATTCCCTGGCTCTTGCATCCACATGTCTAGACTTCTCATTTGTTATGTGCATAACACATAACAAATGTGTTTTGTTCCTCTGTGTGTATACATTGGTGTCTCAGATATGCAGTTACCACTTGTCCCTCTGTCATGTAAGCAAGGGTGTCTTGTGTGTGTGTGTGTGTGTGTGTGTGTGTGCAGTTGGCAAATGGTGGGATCCTTGGGTATTCAAACCAGTTTCCTTTGGAGCCTCCGGAGTCAGCTATTTCCTTACAAATGAAATGGAGATGTACAGGAGCCCTAATGTCACTCACAGGGTTACCTGTACCTCGCTGCTGTGTTCCATTTGGCTGTGTGCACAGAGGGGATCTCAGAAGTGGATCAACAGTGACTGGTCTGACCTGAGCACTGAGCAGAAAAGTCAATTACAGAGAAACCACCAACACTTGGGAATACCTCCTTACTGCAGGTTATCAGACCTTGACATAACTGGAGGGGATTGTAGTCAAGTTGAAGAGCTGTTACACAAAAGAAGAAGCTTGTTAAATCCATTCCATTTTGACCCCAAGGAATAGAAATAGGGCCGTGAGATGGAAGTTATGGGGGACGGGGTAACACTTGTCTTGACATACAAATGAATAAACTTTTACTTCTTTGAACATGTGCCAAGATGAAAAAGAATGGCTTTGTAAGGTCAAGAGGTCCCTGTCACTGGAACCGTATGAATACAAGCTGCGTGGATGTCTTAGAGGAGGTTGAATGACATTCAAGCAACAGACAGACGATTGTATTAAGATAGAAATTCCTTCTCTTAAAACTAGAAGATTGGCATTGAAGCCAAGAAAGGTGAGAACACCCACATTCTGGCCTCAGTGAATAGCCTCAGGGGTCTATCCCAGTGACCCCTTCTCTGTGAAGTTCTTTAAGGAAACTACTTACAAGGAGAGATGGAAGTACTAAGTAATGTCAATGTTTTATTTTTTATTTTTTATTTTATTGAACGGTTTTATTCTGTTTTAGAATAAAAACCTTGCTTTAATATTGTAAGGTGCACTGAGGTATGCCATGCTGCCAGTTACTTTTGGGACAACAAATGTCCCAGTCAATGACCCAGAGAGCTGGGAAAACATGTGAACTCATACTTTCAGAGTGTGTAGAACTGGTATTTACAAGTTTTTCTTCTTGAAGTTGGCCTGGGACTTCTCAGTCTACACAGGTATTGCCACAGTGCTTGCTTTGATGCTCAAATGCCTCAGAAACATGTTCATTATCGTGATTTGTGGGTCCTCCAAAAGGTTTAGTTGTTAACTGTCGGGGTGCCCGGGACCCCATCCTCTATTTAGCCTGCAAGATGGCGATTGGCAATGTGCCAGCACGGCCACATTGCATTCCTTAAGTTGCTTATCTCTGAGAAAGCAGCCATTACTGGCTGTTAAAGATGCATGTCCTGCTCGTGATCAACGTATGCTCTCTATCTATAGCACTGTATGTCCATGCGCTGTCCGCATGGACAGTACTCTGATTGGTTGCTTTCCCCTATATAACCTGTAGTTATCTCCCCTGAGGGGGAGAACAAAGAAAAACTTAACGAGATGGCCACGCTGTAAATAAAGCTTTTAATCAGCCTACGTGTCGCGTCTCTCTGCGGGCAGGGATTCGCGGCAGTTAACATGCAAGCAAATAGTACTAAACAATATTATCTAAACTACGGCTGCCAAGTACTGGATCTTAGTAATGAAATCAAATCACAAAACATTTCCTTGTATAGCTATACAAAAGATATAAAATTAAAATAAAAATATCAACCATCTTTAAATATTCCAGTTCTCCTACAGTGCAGTTTTCCACATCTTTATCACTACTGAATGTTTTAAGGAGAAAGTTAAAAATCAAAATAGATAAAAATATTTAAATCTTTGGATCCCTTTACTCCATGGCCTTCATAAAAATACAAAAATGGCCAGAATTTTTTCCAATATAGCTTAAAATATCAAAAAGATTGCTTAGTAATTTATAATTAGCAATGAACTCTATACTGAGTCAGTCGTGGGTCACAGGCCCAATATTAATAATGTGTTACCAGTTTTCAAAATAATTTCAAACATTCTGAATCCTCTTGAAATAATGGAATGAGTCAATGTTATCACAACAAAATTCCAGGCATATCAGGAAAAACAGGTCAACTGATGCCTAGTTTTAAAAGTCTTTAAAAAGGGAGATGATTACTTATTTGAAAATACAGCTAAGTACATTCTTATCTATGATTATTTATTTACATTCATATACTGAAAATATTATTTGGAGAAATCCTGTGATATGCCATTTGCTACAAAATGAAGTTCTTACACTGAGCATGAAGAAATTATCCTTGTCAGATAATGGAAGAATGTATCGAATCTTCATTTATGTTCCAAACATTAAAAAATAAATCAAAAATCTTAGGCCTGCAAAGACAAGGGAAAAAAGGACCCACCCATAACTCTGTTCCTCAGCACATCAACTTCTGCAAGGACACAGTATGTTTGCTGACTTTAAAATGTTTATTCTTTAAAAAATTAGTAGCTTTTTATACAGCTATACAAAGTTCTTAATGTTTCTTTGGCAATGGAATATAATGGAATTTTACAACTATATAAAAAAGTTACCTTTGCCTAAGAAAAAGTATTTACTGTGTGTACATAGTTGACAAAATTCTCTACCATCCAGCACCCTAATTAATTGACAAAATAAGCTACCTCATATTATAGGATTTCCAAAAAGAAATAGGAAGATAAAGACACACACACACACACACACACACACACACACACAACCTTCTGTGGCTCAAAACACAGCATCATGGCCCTATCTGCAGGCAACTTGCAATAATTGCCAAATACAATTTAGTGGTAAGAAAAATCCTTTCAGTGATGAAAAAATACTTATAAGTCCATTGAAGTACTGCTTCAGTTTAACTATACATAAGAAATTACTTAACCTTCTGCTATTGCAAATATATTTAGTGCTCATTTTTTAAGATGAGCCTTCCTCCCCCCAAAAGTAACTGCATTGTATCTTTAAAATTACGCAGAAAAATAAACAAACAAACAAAACCCAGAGCTGGTGACAAATATACAGCAAATTCACTTCTTCATTCTTCACAAAGACTGAAACCAATTTTCAGGACCATGAAGAGCTAGAAATTCACCTATTTTCAAAGACTTGTTTGTAGACTATGCAGCAACTTTGTTGTCTTTCCTGTATTCAAAATCTGCAAACTCCCTGCCCCCACGACCTCCTCTGAATCCACCACGAAATCCTCCAGGGGCAGTAAATTACCACCTCTGCCACCACCATGCCCTCTGCCACCACGGAAACCAAGACCTCCTCTGCCTCTGTACCCTCCACAACCACGGTTTGGATGAAGTGGAATTCCAAATGTTTCAGTATTTAATCTTCTTTCTTCAGCCCAGTTTGGTCTTCGTTCTCTATTATCATCACATGAAATATTATCAAAGAAGGACTTAGTTTTATCATAATAGCAATTAGGTCCAAGTGGATCTTCTTCATCTGCATTTCCTTCACTGTTTTGTGTATCAACTCCTGAGTTTCCCTTATCTTCACCATTTACAGGCTTCTCTTGTTTCTCTTCTTTTAATTTAAGTTTATTATGAAACTCTCTGTCAATCTCCTCCTTGTTAAATTGTGCATTTGCACTTTCAAAGTCAAAGTCTTTCTTGAATTTCATTGGACCATCCCACCGAATACCAAATCTTCCCCTGCCACCTCGTGACCCCCTTGCCCTCTCCTTGGAGTTGAGGAAGCACCTGGAACCACTTGTGTCTTGCTATCATTTCTGAGTTGCTCATTTTCTGGCCTTGAAACTGTGTACTTCAGCTCTCCTGTGCTCTTGGTTCTCTATTGCTTTTTGGCTGGTAGATGGCAAAGGCCTGGTTGATACAGGGCTCCTTCACCCAACAGGTGCTGGAGCAGGTAAATGGGCCGAGGGGATCTGTACTGCTTGTTCCATGATTGGACTTTTTCTCAAAGGGTCTAACTGAGGGCTTGAAGGACCTTGAGATAATTGTGTTTTTATAGATCTTGTATCCCTGAGGAAAGGCAGGACCAACTGCACTACTTTGGGAAAAGGTACCACTGTTTGATGCTTCTGTTCCAAAGGATGTCAAGGAGCTTCCAGCAACACCAACAGCACCAAACTGCTGCCCGACTAGTGAACTTGGACTGAACTGACTGTACGTTGGCATTCTGCCAAAAGGTCCATAGGAACCCACTGACTGGAATGAAGAAGTAGGTGAACCTAGTGAAGACAGAACAATAGCTGGGTCCTGAGGCAATGAACATTGTGGTTTTGGTGGCTCACAAACAGTGAGATCTTTAATATCACTCCCACGGAATATGATATATTCAAAGACTTCATCTCGAGGAGGTACAGGACCATCTGTTGGTCTGTCTTCTGTACCGAAGGATGGAACTTCGGCGAGGGCTACGGTGGCGTTCTCGGTGTGGATGGTGTAGAGGATGCCCTCCTAGCGGATCTCTGCCTTGAAAATGAGGCTGATCTTGCTGCCGATGTAAGGGGTGCCCTCGCTCTTGGCGCCGCCGCCGCCCCTCCCCGCCACTCGCAGAGAGGCAGATCCCAGGCTGCTGCCGCCGCTCCACACGCCTGCCCCCTCGGTCGGCGCCTACAGCAGCCGCCTCATATCCACCATGGCTGGGGCGCCGGCTCCGCTACCCTCCCCAGCCTAATGTCAATGTTTTATGATTGACAGGGCCGCACTGTGTTTTACCTGAAAGGAATGTCTGGTGTCACTGAGCTGCAGGAAAGCCTCACCTAGATGTTCATTAGGGTTTCCAGCTTCCCTCCAGCCCCAGTGGACCTTAGGATCACCAGCTTTCTGGCTTGTTGCATGGGTCACGAAAACAAAATAATGATAAGCTTGTCAGATATGCAAATGAGGAGGAAAGGAGAGGAGAACACAGTAGCTGGATGTTAAGTGGCCTCTGGCTTTGTTTCCAACACAGTTGCATGGAAAGAACATGAAGGGAAGAACTGTGGGCATTTATGCAGGATTTTCATGCAGGGTGACTCTGTGCACAGCAAATGTGCTACAATTTAAGGTCTTCACTGTCACCCATTAAGCCGGTCACTCCCCTGTCTTGTAGAGGAGTTAGCAAGGACATGGGAGAGGAAAGCTCCCCTCCAACCTGCACCTTCTCCCTCTGACATGTAATAATGTATTAGACTGTGGCCAATGAGTGGCCAATAATTCAGTGAGCTGAATTATTTTATTTATTTTATTTTTGATGGACACATAGTGAGTGTACCTATTTAAGGGGCACATTAGGATACATATATATTGTAATGACCAAATCTAAGTAATTAGCATATCCATCACCTAAAACATTTTTCTTTTCTTTTCTCTTCTTTCTTTGTGGTGAGGACATTCAAAATCCTCTGTTCTAGAAGTTTTTAGACCAATATTAGGAAGAGTTTTAGTGGGGCTGCTCCAAAATGCAAGACGGTTGCCTTAGGTAGCAAAAACCCTCAGAGCAGGGACAGAGTTTATGTTCTTAAATCCTCCAGGATGCCTAGCACATGATCATGGTGGAGAAAATGTTGGGGAAGAGTCTGTTGAATTTGCACTGAGTACATAGCCCAGAAGGTCCTCAGAGGTCAGGGCCTACCTGAAAGCTCCAAGAGTTTCATCTACTAGATGGAACTGTTCCCTTTGTATCTGGGAGCCTCTAAATCATGTGTCTCTAACAGTCTGTGAATCAAAGTCTCAGGCTTATCTGTGAATTTCAAAGTGGGTTACACATATTAAACACTTAAGTAGTTTTCATAAAACTATTTTTGTTTTTAATTTCTATATTTTTAGTGATGGGGGGAGTTGGTATCCCCTGGAATGGTTTGGATTGGGGCATCCGTGAGACCTAGATTACAGCGTGGATTGGGTGAACAGAGAGGAATAGGCTGTAATGGAAATTTCACAGACAGGTGCACAAGACTTGCCCATGTCTCAACACCAGCCCTGCCACTGCTGGAGGGGAGAGAGTCCAAGCTGGAGGCCAGAGGAGAAGGTAGGTCACATGGAAGCCAGAAAGGAGCACTCGAAAGCTATTATGCTAACCCTGTGAGATGTTAAGCCTACAGTAAGAGTGGGAAGTCCCAAGCCATATCCTCCTTGTCTTTTGTGGCAAAGTGACCACAGAGATAGCATCTAGATCACATCTAGTTTTGTATGATGTTTCATTTTTTGAAACACATTTTTCTGTAATTTCCATTCTTTCTACATTGTGCACAACTCCCAGACTTGCGCCAGCAACCTGAACTTCTCTGAACTTCAGATCAGGTATCCAGCTTCATCTTGACCAAGTGTGTTTGGATGTCTAATGAGCCCTTCAGGCTCAGCACGTTCCCACCCTACTGCTCCTCCAATGATCCTCTGTATCTCAGAAAAACAACCCTATCTTCCCAGTTGGTCAGGCGAAATCCTTGAGGTCTTTCTTAATTTTTTTTTTTTTTGCTAAACAGGTGTTTATTTAGACTTGTATTCTCCTAGAGGACAGTGATCCAACACCGTCCATGACTCCACACAGGCAGTAACAATTCAGAGCAAGTGACACGTTCTAGATACAAGTCTAAATAATACAGCTTACACTTTAACTCAGAGAGTCTTTTGGCATAAATAGCTTCAGAAGGTATCTGCTCTCTAAGACAGGAAGGATCCTCTACAGTGGGCGTGTGCAGATTTGGTGGTGAGGGCAGCGGGCATGAGCAGCACTTCCATGCCAGACTCCAGGCAGCAAACTCCAACAAGCCCTCACTCCACAAAACATCACAGCACATCCGTTTTCTAAAAGGGTTTTTTTTTGAGTTGGGTGTGTTTTGGGTTTTTTGTTCGTTTGTTTGTTTGTGGTTTTTTTGTTGTTGTTTGTGGTTTTTTTGGTTTTCACTTTTTTCACCCATTCAACAGAAAAATTAGACACGGTGAAATTTACTCAGCAGCATCACCTATCACACTGTCTGTACCACCAAATCCTACTTTTAAAGTTCAGTATTATTTGTACAAAAAACTTATAATCACACTGGGGGGGTAAAAATAATAACAGAATGAGACAGACATCATTGCCCTGTGTACATGTATGAATGCACAGATGGTGTGACTCTACCTTGTGTGCAACCAGAGAAACAACAGCTGTACTCCATTTGTGTGCAGTGAGTCAAAATAAATAAATTTAAAAAAAGAAAATAAATGTATTTTTTTACCAGTAAAATTAACTTTTATAGATATATAATTCATACACCATACAATTCAACCATTTACAATGTTTTTTAGTATTTAGTTTCTTAGTATTCATTGTTTTTTAATATTTTCATAGGTTGTGCAACCATCCACAAAGCAGTTTTAGGGCATTTTTATCTCACCCAAAAGAAACTCAGTGTCCATTAAGGGTCAACCCCCTCTCTGGCCCCAACCTCTTCCTAGCCTTAACGACCCTCATGTCCTTTCTGTCTCGTAGACTTGCCTATTCTTGGAGGATTCATAAACAGAATCATTCAATGTATGGCCTGCCAAGCTGGCTTCTTTTGCTTAGAGTGGTGTTTTTGAGGGTCATCTGTGTCGCAGCATTTGACATACTTCACCCTTTTGATTGATAAATAGTATCCCATTGTATGACTCTGGCACATTTTGTTTATCCAATCACCAGACACTACTTAAGATGCCTCCTGTTGTTCAGATCACCTGGGGTTCAACCTCCCTAGGACAAATTCCTGGATGAGTGACCTTGGGTAAATCACAGTCTTTCCAAGCCTGCCTCAGGTTCTCCAGTCACAAAATATGAATAGCCATGGAATCTACTCAAAGTGTGTCATGACTGCACTGGAACAGCAATTAATATTGGTAAGCAACCTACTATGTGCTGGGCACTGTATGTGGGTCACCCAACACATGATTTACAGACAAGGGAACTGAGGCTAGAGCTTGGTAATCCTCCCACCGTGGAACCGCCCTTAAGGTGGTGGAGGTGAGGGATTGCATGGGTTGCAGGTTGCCTAACCATGGACTTGCACCGGCCAGGCCTGGGGTTCCACCCCAGCACTGCAGCCAGCCACCCAGCGGTAACTTGCAGGTGACTGTCCACCTGGCAGTAAGACTGTTCTTAGCAAAAATGGCACCTGGTTCATACAAAGGCTGGAACAGAGAGGGAGGAGAACAACAGAAAGTCCAGTATGGGCCCTTCTGCCTGGGCCTCTCAGCCTTTAATTGGCACTTCATCAAGTTTATCTGTTCCTCACACCCACCCAACACTTACCTCCATGCACGTGAATCTTTCCCTGGAGAACCAAAGAGAAAGGAGCCCTTCCTTTAGTCCATGACCAGTTCTACCATGACTGCTGCTGTGGTTCCCACCTGACCCTTGACACCTTTACCTCGTCACCCTTTCCACTCCCTGTGAATTATGCAACATTAGCAGATAAGCAGGCCTAAACCACATCATGAAAACAAGTTCTTCCTTAAAAGTGTTTCCCGTTATTGATCAAACGTTCACTTTCCTTTCATAGCCAGAGTCATTGAAACACCTTCTTTGCTTCCTTCTCACTCACTCCCCAGAACACTGCATCCCGGTTTGTGTCTGCAGTGTTCTCCAGGAACTGCTCTTAGAAAGGTCACCTGTGGCTTCCTCCAGGATAAATACATTTCTTGTGTTACTTGATGACTTTTCAGGGTTTGATGGCTGCTGAATACTCCCATTGTCATAGAATTCTTATTTTATTTGCCTCTTATGACCCTGAATGCAACCTTTCATCACTTTTACACTCTTCTTCTGCCGACTCACACACTCATGAAAATTTTGGGGCTCTCTGCTGTTCCATTTATAGTTCTTGCCTCATTTTATACAGATTGTTCATTTTTAATTTAGCTATGTGCTATGGATTGAATTTCCTCTTCAAACTCATAGTGAAATTTAATTGCCATTGCAACTGTATAAATAGGTGAGATCTTTAAGAGGTGATTAGGTCAGGAGGGTTCTGCCCTTGTGAATGGATTAATGGCATTACTGAGGGAGTGGGCTAATTATTTTGAGGCTGTGTTTGCTATGAGTTCAACCCCACCCTTCCTCTCTGTCTTGTGCATGCTCAATTTCCTTCCACAATGTTATAACACATCAAGGAAATCCTCATCATATGCAGCCCTTTGATCTTGATGTTGAACTTCCCAGCCTTAAGTACTATTAGTTGAATATACTCCTTTTGTTTATAATTTACCCAGACAGTAATATTATAGTAGCAGAAAATAGACTAAGATGCTTCTGATCTCTAACTCCTATCCAGCCCACTACTGACTCCACATCCATACACTCACCTATCTTGCTGGATACTATCTCAGCCTCATTGTGTACAGTGTGTGAAGTTATCTTTCTCCCCAAACCTACTTTTCTTCTTGTATTCTCCATTTTGGAAGTTAGAATGATTCAGATGGAACCTCCAAGTCAGAAATCATCACAGAATCCTCCCTCACCCCTAATGTAATGAACTGCCCTCACTGTTAATGTTCATGACCAAATCCCAACAATTCTGCCTTCTAAATACTGTCAACAGCATCTCATTGTGTTTGGCCTCATTGTCATTACCTTAATCTAGTCCTCCCTTGTCTGACTGTGATCAAGTAGAGGACCTCTGTCTGCATGTTCTGCCTACCCTTCTCACCTTCCAATTAATTCCCTACAGTGCAGCTTTGGACACGGCTGCTCCAGCTGAAATATTCCAGGAAGGGATCAGCCCTCATCTGCCCCTTGGCTTCATTGTCCCTGCTGTTCTGCACTAGAGCTTCCCAGCCAAGCCGCATGCTCTCCTACTCACCCTTCCATTGTGGTGGTGATAGTAGTCCATCTGTGTGGAGTGACCTGCGGTGCCCTCTTGCAGCCTACAAAGTTGGGAAAAGGTTACTTGTTCAAGTGATAATATTAAATGAAATACAATTGAAGTTAACATCCTTCCTCTCATACGATTTTGAAAATCACAGGCAGTGTGTGTGTGTGCATGTCTGTCATACTCCCTAAAAAGAAAGGAATATGATTTTTCTCTTAGAAACTTTAGGTGTATCTTCTACAAAAGTTATTTTTCATTATTTATTTCAAAATTATACTTTACCCAAAAGGCAATTGACATTAGTTTGTTGCTGGAAATAAATGTTGGATTCTTTATTAAATACCATTTTTAAAATTGGATCTTACATTGTTTGAAATGAACTTATATTCCAGACAGAATTCTACTTTTATCACACTAAAATGATAATGAATTTTTAAAATCAAGTTTATTGAGATATAACCTACATAAACAAAAATTTATTTGTATAGTTTAGTAAGTTTAAATGTATGCATTACCATGATTACCACCACAATGAAGATACAGATTTCCATCATCCTCAAAAATTCTCCCAAGTCCCTCTGTAATTAAACCCCATCTCTCAGAGCTGACAGTGATCTACTTTTTGTCATTATGAACTAGATTTGCTTTTTATAGAATTTCATAGAAATCATAGAAATAGGATCATATAGTGGATTTGTATTTTATATTGCCACTCTGCATTAATCTGTGAGTCTTCCATTACTATGCATATCTGTACATTTTTCTTTTATATTACTGAGTAGTCTTCCATGATACAGACATATGCCATATTTTTTTATCTTGTCGCATACTGACTGATAAAGGACTGTAAGCTAAAGGACTAAAAATTGTTTGTACTTTCACTTACTAGTCTTTGTATGGACACTTATTTTCATTTTTCGTGGGAGAAACCTTGGAGTAGACAATGTCTAGGTCATTTACCACTTTAGAGGAAAGAGCCATTTTTCTAAAGTGATTGTACCATTATATGTTTTTATGGTTTGGACCTGAAGCGTCCTCCCACAGCTCCTGTAGACAATGCAAGGTTTGGAGAAGTGACTGAGTCACAGTCTCAAGCTAATTGGCGAAGTGATCCCTGATGGGATTAACTGAGGGGTGACGGGAGGCAGGTGCGTGTGGCTGGCGGAAGTGGCTCGCCGGGGGCGTGGCCATGGGGTATATATGTTCGGTCCGGAGGCAGGTGGGTGTGGCTGGCGGAAGTGGCTCGCCGGGGGCGTGGCCATGGGGTATATATGTTCCCTCCGGAAGGCGGTGTCCCTCTCTGGCTTCGCTCTGCCTGGCTCTTCTGCTGCTGGGTCCTGCCTCTCCTCGAGCCCCGAGGACCGGAGCCGGCCTTCTGCGGACTAAACCCTCTGAAACCGTGGGCACTGAAATAAAAACTATCTCCTCTGTGACTGTTCTGGGCAGATCTTATAGTGGCAGTGACGACAAAGCTGACTAAACCCGTCCGTCCGCCGTTTATGGGGGTGCCGCTTGCGCCACAGCCTCGCTAACACTCGACCTTAGTGGTCTTAAATTTCCTGGTGTGAGGAAGCTGACGACAGTTACAGTTGAACGTCTTTTCATGTATTTATTGCTGTGTCTTTTCTCTGATGAAGCGTATCCTCAAATCTTTTGCCCGGATTTAATTAGATTGTTTACTTAATGATTTGTAGGAGTTCTAATCTATATTCTGAATAGAAGGCTTTTGTAAGACATTTGTATTGTGAATATTTTCTTCTAGTTTATAGTTTACCTTTTCATTTTCTTAACAGTATGGCTTGAGTTGTAGAAGTTTTTAACTTTAATGAAGTCCAATTTGTAAATTCCTTATTTGATGCTTCTGTTTTTCATGTCCCCTCTAAGAATTCTATCCCAGGGTCACAAGGATGTTCTTTGATGTTTTGTTTTAAAAGTGTTATGGTTTTAGCGCTTACATTTAGGTTTCTGGTCCGTTCCAAGTTGATATTTTGCATATTATATAAGATATGGGTTGAGATTAATTCTTTATTATGAATCCTCAGCTGTTCGGCACCATATGCTGGAAAGAGTATGTTTTCTCCCGTAGAATTACCCGCCCATCTGTGTATGTGTGTTCATCATGAGTCTGTTCTTTTCCATGGAGCTACCAGTTACATATCTACACTGAAGCATAGTGTCTTACCTACTGTGATTTTATAGGAGATCTTGAAACCAGGTGCTGTTAGTTCTCTAATTTTGTTGTTGTTTTTCATATTGTTTTGGCTACTCTAGATCCTTCCCATCTCTGTATAAATTTTAAAACGGACTTTACAATTTCTTTAAAATGACCTGCTGGGATATTGGTTTAGTTTGTGTTGAATCTATGTATCAATTTGAGTAGGAATAACAGATTTATAATAGTGAGTCTCTTTCCATTTATGTAGGTCTTCATTAATTTCTCTCTGCAATGCTTCGTACTTTCAAATGTAAAGACCTTGTACATACTATTAAATTTATCCTCAAGTATTTCATGTTTTTGAAAGCTGTTGTAATAGTATTTTTAATTGTAGTTTTTAATTGTTTAGGGATTATGTAGAAATCAATTTTAAAATATTGATCCTGTGTTTTGGAACCCAGTTAAATTCATTCTAAGTTGCAGTAACTTTTGTAGATTCCCTTAGGATTGTCTACATAAATGATCATGACAACTGGATTACAAATCATTTGACATTTTATCTCATCAGTATTCTTTTATTTCATTTTACTCTCATTACACTAGCTCTGACGTCAAGTACAGTGTGAAATATAAGTGGTGTGAGATGACATCCTTGCTTTGTTTCCTCTCTTAGGTGGATGACATTCTGTCTTTCATTCCACCTGTTACTAGGTTGAGGAATTCCTCCTGCTATGACATTACCTTGAGTGAATTTTGAAACTTTTTCAAGCACTTTTTATGCATTTGTTAAAATAATTTTTTTTCTTCTCTCTTTTTATATGGTCACGTGGTTGGTTTCAAAATGCACAAGTGACCTTCCATTTGTGGAACAAATTTTATTTGTTCATGACACCTTTTTTGTATATTTCTAGATTTGCTAATATTTTGCTGACGAATTTTACACTTGTTTGTGAGGATATTGAGGTATTATTTTCTTTTCTTGTAACATCTTTGTCACTTTTAGTGTTGGTATAGTGCTAACCTCATGAATTGAAAAGTGTTTCTCTTGTATTTTGAGTTATGCAGAGTATGTGCTTTCTTTTAATGTTTGATAGAATTCATCAGTCAAGACATCTGGACATACGCAGAGTCTTGAAGGGGTGTGTGTGTGTGTGTGTGTGTGCATGTAAAGGTTTTTTTTTTGTTTTTTTGTTTCAATGAATTGAAATTTTAAATAAAGCCATTCAGGTTATCTGTTCTTTCTTTTTGGGAAAAAGAATGCTAGAGATTGAATACAAAGGTCTCTGAGCTACTGTCCTAGCCCCTGCTTGTTCTTGAATGAACTTTGACAGTTTGGGTCTTTCAAGGAATCCATTTAATTTAAGCTATATTTACATGAAGTTACGCATACTCTTCACCTGTTTTTAAAGTCGGTAGTTTTGTAGCACTTATTTTTGATACTGATAATTGTATCATTGCTTCTTCTCAGTTTACTGATTTTTTTTCCATAGAAGAAATGTTTATTCAGATGTTTCCTGTTTATTCCAGTGTCATATTGTTCCCAGGAATTCCACAGTCAACAGTGGTAGATGTCATTTACCTTTTTTCCTTCAAAAAGAAATGTTTCCAGTCTCCCTGGTCAGACCTGCCAGAATATTCGTACATGAAGAAAACAGCAGCATCTTCCAGCTGCTTGCTTTTCTGCAATGTTAAAGTCTCGACCATATTTAATAG
>JAJEJO010052861.1:41450-57309 GCA_020662805.1 Glaucomys volans | reverse complement strand
GATATAGCTCAGTTGGTAGAGTGGTTGCCTGCAAGCACTAGGCCCTGGGTTCAATCTCCAGCACCACAAAAGAAAAAGAAAAAAGAAAGAAAGAAAGAAAAGCACACTTTTATGTCTATTTCCCTTTTCAAGGAATGATTATGCTCTTATACTTTAAAATGTACATTTTAATAATTAATTTATCTATTAGTTTTCTTTGCTTTGATCTTTGGTTGTATTTTTTCCATAATGAACTTTAAGACATTTGATCATTTTTGTTTCACACATTTTGTGTATCCCTTGAATCTATTTGTTCTTATTTGAATGCTTCCTACAGAAGTATTCAAATCTCTTTGTAGCAAATTTTTGAACCTAGCATACTTGAGAATATATTTACTATTCCCTCACATTTGAATGTTTGGTGAAATTTGTGATTTCTGGTTCCATGTTTACTTTGAATAATTTAAACACTACTCCATTTTCTATTGGCAGGCAGTGATTCTATGTCAAAGTTTGATGACAATCTACTTCTCATCCTTTCACAATAATTTCTTTTTTTTCCTCTGGAAGTTTCTGTATGGTTCTTGCTGCCTTTCATATTCTTATATTACACCACAGTATTTTTACCTTTCGTTTTTTGTTTTGTTTTGTTTTCTTTTCTTTTGTTTCGTTTTTGATAATAGGGATTGACATTGAGGAGGCTTAACCACTGAACCACACCACCAATCCTTTTTATTTTTTAATTTGAGACAGAGTCTTGCTAAAAAATAAAAATAAATAAATAAATGTTCAACTCAGAAATGGTAGAAAATGGCCACAGAAGTAACAACCTTGTAATGCAGAACAGAAAAGAAGTCAAAGTAATGCTATGATATGAGTGATTAAGATAAGTACATTTTTTGGGTGAAAACCTATTAGAATTCAGAAATATTAGGAATTAACAAAATTTTTCTCAAATTTATTTTAAATATTTTATTATGATTTAATGATTTTTTTTTCTAAATTCCTCAAGTAATAATGCAACATTTGGCCTTTTTTACATCTTGAAGATTATATATTTTAAAATACAATTAGCATCTAAGAACAAATCTCTGGATTTTCAGAACCTTTCTCTTATGAAAGATCCAAGAACTATTACTATTGAAAACATACATGTTTTCAAGGGTTCTCCCAAATCTAAGCTTGTGTACTTTTCATTTTAATAAACTTGGGTGGGGGAACAGATTTGATGGTAATGCTATCTAGAATTCATGGAATTCCTTTCTTTAACAAAGCACATTTAACAATTCAGGTTAATCTAACACTTAAAATAAAATAGTAACCTTTTAAACATAAAAAATATAAAAACCAATGCATTTTTTTTGTTTTGTTTTTTGTTTTGTTTTGTTTTGTTTTTGGCAAGGACGGGATTGAACTCATGGCCTCATTTGTGACAGGCAATCATTCTACCACATTGTCATTCATGTAAACACCAGTATTTTGCCTCCTGCCCTCTCTAGGAATCTTCCATTTTTATAAAACAGTGCAAATCTGCACTCTTTTTTTTTTTTTTTTTTTTTTTTTTTTTACCTATTACAGTTTTCCATTTGCAGTTGACATATTGACATTCTGATATAGACTCATGGAAATCCCAAGTATCATGCTGAATCATATATCCAGTCCAGCTCACACACAGGTAGCTAATGTATTCTTTGACGGATCTGGAAGAGGGAATGTCTGAAATTGAAAGTAAGTGTGGACTGGAGCTAGGCATGGCATTACACTCCTGTAGTCCCAGTTACCCCAAATCTGAACAGGAGGAACAGAAGTTTGAGGCAAGGCTCAGCAATTTAGCAAGCAATATTTCAAAATAAAAATTAAAAAGTGCTGCAGACATAGATTAGTGGTAAAGTGCCCCTGGGTTCAATCCTCAGTACTGAAAAGCAAAGAAAAGAAAAGAAAAAAAAAAAAGAAAAGAAGGATGACATTGGTGAATCAATTAGGGGCCAGAAGTGAGAGGGTTTTCAGAATTCATTCTGGTTTAGAAATGGGAAAAATAACAGAATGCGTCAAACTTTATTACCCTATGGACATGTATGATAATGCAAATGGTGCAACTCAACTTCATGTATAACCAGAGGAACAATATTTGTACCCCATTTGTGCAAAATGAACCAAATTTTTTAAAAAAAGAAATGGGAATGTGGATTACCTCCAGTCATTATTGTGAAGACACAGTGCATTGGATAACACCAGCTGACATTTAACGCTGGAGTATGCATATTTCCAAATGTGGATGATTTTTGGATAGTAAGTCTGAAATGATTGTGGGGTGCATTGCTCTTACACACTTTTCCAATGTTAATTTTATACATCTCATTTTGAATACAAAAATTTAGAATATATCATAAGCTACATTATTTTTTAATAATCATCACTTACAAAATAGTTGTAAAGCAGAATAGAGGAGAGGAACTAGAGTGTAGGAGGAGGGGCAGGAGGAAGGGAGGAAGTGCTAGGCAAGGATACAGGCAAAATGATATTGTTATATTGTGTGGATGGATGAATATGTAACAACAAATCCCATCATAATGTACAACTCAAAGGGACCAATAAAAAATGGGGGGAGAAAAAAAAGAATAAGAAAATAGTTGGAGGTTTAAGACAAATAACCCTGTTTCCTTGGAATCATTTCAGAGTAAGTTCTATGACAAGAACAGCGTATGAAACTATTTTTGCAGCTGTACTTTAACTTTCTTGGGTGAATATTACATTTGTCTTAGTTACTCTTTTTTGTTTTGTTTTTCTCCTTTTTTTCTAAGGAGGATGATGAAGGAGGAATTGCACTAGAAAAGACAAGATTGTTAAGAGTATAGGACCTACCAGATCTGCCATGTGTTTAAGGTCTACTAGTTAACACATGTTCTGTAGAGACTATAGAAAGGCAAAGATTACAATGAAACTCCAATATAAGAAGTAGAAAGCCAAATAAATTTGTGAGTGGGAGAATTATACCACCATTATATAATTCTCCTGAAACCTTGCTGTTTTTAAGGAGATTTAGTATGATTCTCTAAGGAATCTTTGCTTCCAACTGCCAGGGTCTTGAAGCATCTGTCAGTCAGTCACTGATTACAGGCTCACCTTCCACCCACAGACCACTGTTGGAGGCATGTCTGGAGCATTCATTGACTTTTATTGTTCAATTTCCAACAGCTTATCTGCATGTTTAGTGGTACCTGTTAGGTCTGCCCTTAGACAGTGGTCTCACTTAGGGAACTACAGGATGGAAATCCTTTCCCTTTTAGTCAGTTCTCTTCATTTTGTCATTATACTCTGTCTCCAGGGCCTTTTTGTTATCTGAAGATTTTTGAATGAATACACTGATGTTTGTGTCATTGAGTTCTATTTCAGAAAGGCTCTGCTAAGATGTAGCAGAAGCAGCCTGGGTTGGAGAGTTAGAGATTTCAAATACCCCAAATACAGTATATAAAATGCAAGCATAGAGTTTATTTTAGAAGTAGGTAATATTCGATTTACATTGTTAAGTCTGAACAACTCAAGGAACATATTGCAAGTGACCTTTGATATTTTCTCATTATCTGCAATGAAACAGAGTTACTTTCTTTCTCCTTCTCTTTAGAAATACAGTATCCCATGCTACACGACTTCTAGAAATCATTTATCTCCTGAGTTGTGAAACTGAAGGAGTTTGAGCTCCCGTTGAAGACTTTGCACAACTGAGACATTTTCAGTGGCCCAGAGAGAAATCTCAAAATGGTATCATGTCACAGTCAAGGCCACTGCTCAGGCAATAACATCCTGAGGTTACTGGAAAATATTGAGAACAATGTCCAATACAATGACACAGAAACATAAAAGGCAACCATGTGACATGTGGACTGAAAAAAAAAGAGCTTTTAAGCAATTCTCTGCAGAAATGTGCAGAGGCAAGTAGTTAGAGATGTTGTGAAAATTGAGGAAGTTGCATACCTTGAAAGAATTAATTCTGGAAGCCAAAGAGTGTACTAAAAATACCATGAAAATCAAAAAGGAAACATCCAGACTTCCACTCAAAATTTTTGACTGCTATTATCTACTTCCACAAGGAGAAACAGGCCCAGTATTCCAAAGTACACCCTGAAATGAACAAACAGGAATTGATCAAGGTCCTGTTTGAGAAGTAAAAGCACCTTCCAGAACAAATAAAACAGAAATATATTGAAGATTTCCATAAGAAGAAATGGGAGTTTGAAGAAAAAATGGCTTCATTCAAAGAAAATCACCCTAATCTAACCCAGGACTCCAAAACATCTCATGTCTACAAGAGGTGCCAAACTGAAACCCCAAAAGGATACAATGAAACATGAAAACTGTGACAACTCTCCTAGCCACTGATGGATTTTAGAAGGTGAACTTTCATGGAGAGCTGAGCAAGCTCCCATGAATGGATATCACAAATTTCATGAAGATGTATGTTCAAGTAGGGAGCTCCAACATTTGCACCTGAGGGAGCTAATGGTAGACATTGGAAGGCACTGGCAGCATGTTTCACAGAGCCTGAAGGAACAGTATAGAGACAGGCTGAGGAGCTGCAGGAACAGTCCAGGTGAACCTGAACCTCTGGCTCAGGACACTGTCACATAAGGAGTATGAGGCATACAAAGAGACAAAGTATGAGAAGCAAAAGAAAATGACCAGGACTTGGAGGCCCAAACCCTACGATCAGATGAATGAACCAGCAGTCCCCATCAGCTGAGGGTCAGCAAGAATCCTAGGAGAGAGGCAGGATCTGATGTCTCCAGGGAGGGATTCCCCAAAGGCTGCTCAGATGCTGATCAACTAACAACTATCATCCCTAGTGGGGATCAAAAGAGAACAAGAAAGTAGAATAGCAAGAGGATGAAAGAAGTGACTACTCAGATTCCAGCAGTGGAGAGGAACTTGGAAATGATGGGTCTGAGGTCAGTATCTCTAGCTCATCTCTTTCGGGATCTCCTTACACTTAGACCCATCTGAGCTTTGTTCATATCTAAGTTGTTATTGTGAAGGACCTTTCCATTAAAAGGAAGGAGTGCAGGCTGGAAAGAAGGGAATGTGATACAGTAATTTCAATACCAGTTTTGTAAACCTGGGATAAGAAGACCCTTCTAAAAAAATAAACAAAAGTGTTACCAAGTGGAATTTTACACAATTAAGACTCTAAGAGTGCAAAATGAGAGGATTGAGCTTTGGAAGTCACATAGAGCTAGACTAAGTATTCTTGAAGAAAGTTTTGCTTTCACATTCTGGCTCCCTGTGATGGTAGGTAGACACCCATTAAATTGTGACCCTCCCCCTTCTGAAATCTTCTCTCAGCATTCTTGTACTGAATCTGGAATGAGGACTATTGAATGGTGGGTACGGTAGTTGCCTTGAGAAAGGCCACCAACTTCTGGTATCTCTCTCCCACCTGGAAGTGGGCAGAATTATGGGTTAGGCTGGATGACCTCTATGTGAATTTTTTTTTTTGATGTGTAACATGTTTCTTTTTTTTTATTTACTTATTGATTCATTGAACACAAATGGAGTACAGCTATTGTTTCACTGGTTGTACACAACGTAGAGTCACACCATCTGTGCGTTCATGCATGTACACAGGGCAATGGTATCTGTCACACACTCTGTTTTTAAGTTTACCCCCCACCTGCTCCCACCCCTCCCTTCCCTCTATGCTAGCTATCTTTCCCCCATTCTTGCCATAATTGTTAATCCTCAATGAGACTTCGGTCACTCATTTAAAAAAATAGAAATTAACTTTTTGAAAACCCTTTGACATTTTATTTGAATAACCTTTATTGAATCAAAGTCTTATAACTTTGAGAATATTTGCTATAAGTTATGTCTGAATTTACTCTGAGCAGAAGTTCCAAATCATTTCTACTGACCCAGGGAAATGAATCTCACCTTTAAGACTCAGTACAGATAATTACATAGATATAGACATGATAAGTACATTACTCTATGACTTTATCAGATTTGGCCTGTGTTCATGCACTACTATCACAAGGCATTAATTTCTTTGGTTTTCTACTGCTTTTGAATGTATATGGAAGACTAGGACCTTCTTATAATTTCCCCCTGAGTATTCTTGCTATTTTCATATGTTGTTCTCCTGGATATTAGCATCATAATAGTTGAATCATTTTTATTTGAAAAACATTGAGTGTTGAAATTGTTCTTATATTTTAGAATTTTTTTCTTTAACTGATACACTAAAGCAATAAAAATTGTACATATTAGTTCTATGCCAAGGTATGTTTTGATGTATGTATAGAATTTTGATATATGTTGCAGAATTTTTAAATCAGATTATATGTATTTATTTCCTCAAAAATTTATCATTAGGAGAATACTTTCAAAATCCTTTCTTCTAGCTATTTGATATATACAGAACATTACTTATGTTCGTGGATATCTTAGTGAATTACAATTTATAATTATTTTTTCTAGGTTAATAATCATCTTCAGATAATAATGGCAATATTTTCAATGACTGCACCTCTGCTGTATTTTCACTTATAAATATGTCGTGTGCATATCCAGAACAATGTTAAGCAACAGCAGTGTTTTGTTCTTTACTTAATTCTGACTTTCAAGCTAAGACTTTGGATTTTTAATGATGAAAATCATGCTGATATACATGAAATAAATTGTTATTTTGAGAGAATATCTCCTTTCTTATTATTATTCAGTTTGATTCCATAGTGTTTTCTAATTCATCAAAATCCTTTTCACTCACATCAGAGTGGCTTTTCTTTACTACATTAGGCAGGTTTCTCCACAGAAATAGATCTTGGAGAAAGGCAGAGAAAAATTGCCTCATTATGTGACACTGGCTCACACAGCTATGGAAGCTGAGAAGTCACATGATGTTCTATATGCAATATGGACACTCTAAAATCTGGTATTATAATTCAGTCTGAATCTGAAGACCTGAGAACCAGAGGAGTCAGTAGCATAAATCACAATCCAAAGTTAAGAGAAATAGAACAAGATGTCTTAGCTTAGGCAATTAGGCAAGAAAAAGTAAAACCTTCCGTCATTTGCTGTTTCTTCTATGCAGTTTCTTAGTGGGGTGGATGATGCTCATTCCTTGTGGCAAGGGAAATCTACCTGTCTGACTCCAGTGATGCAAGTTGACACTACAAGAAAATTAGTAAAAGAAACTAAAATAATGACATGCCTAACATTATTTCTTTGTCACATTCCAGAAATGAAACCCCCTAATTGTGCAGTTTTAAAATTATGACTAGAGTTTATGCAATTCTTTCAGCCATTCTTGTGTCAGTAATTTTAACAGCAAAGGGAATGCAGGTTTATTTGTTTCATACAAGATCTTCCTTGGCAATGATACCTCAAAACACCTAATGGTCCACATCTTTTCCATTCTACATTCAGTGTTATCCCCTCTCGTCTTCTCCATCAGCATAGTGAATATGACTGACTCTCTCAATACACAGTCATAATGTGGGCCCCAGAAAGAGATTCATAGAGCATCCAAGCTCCAGTAGAATTTCTTTTCCCCTTTCCCTAAGCCCTTTCATGTTTACTTAAATAGTTGAAGCACAAGAAATATCAAGACTTCATTTTTTTATATTGAAAGAAAAAAGGATTTTGTATGCTCTCTGCATGATACACCAATTTTCCCATTATCTCTTCTGCATTTCATTAACACTCTGGTCCCTAGATCAATTTTAAAAGGTCTTAAAGGTAAGTGGAAGATGGCAAAAACATGAAACTTACTCAGATTTAAAAGGAATCAAACTTTTACTGATTGCCTATCATGTACACTATAGGAGGTTTTATATACTTCACGTAAAATATAAATATTGTTCTTATTATCTGGTCATAGAAGCCCTCCTACACTCAGGATGCTCTAAACTTTAAATGCTCTTTTGCTTTTAGTACTGTTATACCTGTTGAAAATAAGATCATCCAAGCCATTCATGTAAAGCAAACGAAGCCTTTATTTTTTATTCTTTCTTAGCTGGCCAGTGATGACCACACTTACAACTAAAAGTGATGTGATGGGGAATCACACCTTCGTTGTTTGTGGCCAGCATTTATAGGGAGGGGAAGGAATTAGGGTGGGGCTGTAGGAAGGGGAGGGATTAGGGTGGAGCTGACTCTCTCTAAATGGCATTTAAGAATTCTTTTTTGGGGGAGTAAAACAGTACAAATTGGAATCAAACAATAGATTTTTGCTCAAAGAAATATATTACATGTCCTAATACATGTTCATTTCAAAGATTCCATACAAATGTGCACTGTCAGCTCATGGTATTCAAGCTGCTATTTCTCTACTTAAATGTGGGGTTCCTTTATTCTTACTTCCTGAGTATCATTTCACCAGTATCGGGACTTGTGTTTCTATCACTAAGTGAAACTCAGGATAGGAACTGATAGTAGTCAGCAATCATGTTTCTGGGGGGAAAGAGAGCTGATTTTTGTTTTTAAAGAGAACTACCTTGCAGAAGAGATAGTTAGCCAGCATGATGGTACATGCCTATACTCCCTATACTTGACTTAGGAGGCTAAGTCAAGTGCCTCCTGAGGATCACAAGTACAAAGCCAGCCTTAGCAACTTAGCAAGGCACTATGCACCTTAGTGAGGTACACTCTGAAAAGGATTAGGGCTGTGTTTCAGTGGTTAAGTGCCCCTGAGTTCAACCTTTGGTACAAGAAAAAAGTAGTATTTATTTAAAAGCCCCAAACATATCATTTGAATAAGAAAATTGCCTTGATTACTCACTGCCTTTTCTACTGCTGGTGTGAAGTCAATTTTCTTCATAGTAGCCAGTGAATCCAGTTCACAGTACACTCTCAGGTGATCAAAGACTCCCCTGACCCTTCCAGGCAGCACTTATTCCCTGATTTCACTCTTTCCTTGCTGGCATACCTGCCTCTGCCTTTTTTTTATTCTTAGTTCTCAAGATAAGTTTGTAGGTTCAGATAATATACTACTATTTGAAAATAAAAGGGCCCACCAGTTCCAGCTCCAGCTGCATTCTTTTATTTACTTATTTATTTATGAAAATAAATAAGAAGGGGTGGGGGAAGGAAAAATAACAGAATGAGACAAACATCTTTACTCTGTGTACATGTATGATTATGCAAATAGTGTGACTGTACTTCCTGTTAAACCAGAGGAACAATAGTTGGACTGCATTTGTGTACAATAAATGAATATTAAAAAGTACTTTACAAAAAAGGAAAATAAAAGGTCCCACCAGCTTCAACTCCATTCTCTTATCTGTTTATTTATTTTTGGTACCAGGGATTGAATCCAGGGGCAGTTAAATACCAGAGTCTGCTGTGACACATCCTCAGTTCTTTACACTTCCTGTTCTCAGAGAGGGTCTCACCGAGTTGCTCACAACATCTCTAAGTTGCTGAGTATGGCATTGAAATGGCAATCTTCCAGCATCAGGCTTCCAAGCCATTAGGATTACAAGGGGGTCACCACCAAACTTTTACTTTCCAAAACATTAATCACAAGATTAAACTTCACTCATCACATGAGATAAATTCGTGAAGTGGAAGAAGGATTAAGGAAGAACATGAAGTTGAAAGAAAAGCGAACAAACATATTTACCAATAAATCATCCTAGTTAACTAAATATTATGTGTGCAATTAATTTATACAGAATGGTGACAAAAATATTTAGTGTTAGAATTGTACCATTTTTTAAAAAGATCAATATGGAATTAGTGAGCCAAGTGCACATATTTCAGAATATAAAAAATTGGAAGGCTTGATTGTCCAAATACACTCAGGTGAAGGTGGATTTAAAGATGCTGAAGAAAACAAATGAATAAGAACCTAAAAGGGATACTTCAGAGATGAGCAGACCAGCTCCCTCCTTTTAGAACTGAGGAAAGAGAGCAGACAGTAACCAGTGAAGCTCACATGGAGATATCAAGACACACAAAGAACTAACTCCTTGTTCTATTTGCAACCACATACACTTGAAACACAAGGAGGTAAAACCCACAATGCATTAAACCAGCAAAGTAAGTGAAACAAAACTTTTCAAGATGAAGAACGATACACAGTGGAGGTAAAGGGGTTAAAGAACAGTAGCAGACCTCACATGTTTGAGAGATAAAATAAAAATAAAATGATCTCTCAAAGACTTTATTGTTTAGTTTTCACAAATGATGAAGATTTTAATCCAAATTTATGATTTGTAGTAAATGTAGTAATTAAAATTGTGCATTCTCTAGCTATCTGCTAAACGTTTTTTTGGGTTTTTATATTTATTTTTTTGTCACATCTTCAAAGTGAGAACTGGGTGTTTTTAACTTAAGAAATTTTATGTTGTATTACATTTTAACTATATGTCTTACTAATAATTTAAACCCATATTTTGACACCTCCTAGCGTATTTATAAAATGAAAAAAAAATCTGTGCTGTAGGCAAAAATAACTGAAATGGGAGCAGACCTCAAGGACCTACAATGCTATCTATTAAGCCATGGAGTCTAGTAGTCAGGCTATTGGTGGAGAATGGTAACTGGGTAGAAGAGGACTCTGTGTTTTATAGGTTACATTGAAGGTGACTTTATTACTGGAGACCTAAGCAGAACCTGTTGCTTTGGAAAGTCAGAAAAACAGTTTTAAAAGTCCTCAATACATTGTCACCAGGAAGGGATGAAAATCCAGAACCCAGAGCTCACATTAACTTACTCTCTCCAGGACTCATTGTTACCCAGAACTCACAGATTTCTGTCTCCCTCCAGGACCCATAGTCACTGGGAAGTGGTGAAAGTCCAGAGCACATCCCTCAGTATTTGCCTGCCCTCTCAGGACCTGTTAGCCTCCTTTTTCTTGAGGGTTGTAATTTTTCATATCCTTCACCTATCAAAATACATTTCCCCTGCAACAAATAAACAAATGGAACTATGCAAAGGAAATATTAACTTTGGTGGATTTCAGTGAAGGACAGTCTATCAAACATTTGTGCGTAGTCCTTGAAAATTCTTAACTTTCAAATTAAGAAATTCAAATGGTAAGGATTTTAGTCATCCAATTTTAGATTCTATTATGTCCATATGTGTTTTTCATATCACAGGATCTCAACCAAGCTCTAGCACTTACAATTCTCTGACATCAGTGGGAGCTTAGTCCACAGCATCTAGAACACATGTGGTGGAAGAGATGGCTGGTAACACAGGCAACTGTCAGCACATAGCTATTGCATTTGTCAGATGGTCTGTACCTTTCTCACCATCGCCATGAGGTAGGAACTCTTCACCTAGCGGTATTTCTTAAAGGAAGAATTTCTTGAACAGCTTCTTGAACGTCTTTAAGATTCTGTCCACTCTCTCCTTGAAAAACTTCTGCTTCTTTCATTTTTCGAAAGTGTGCTCTTTAAGTTGGGGTTGCTCTACCTCTTGCAACTGCATTAAATACAGTAGCTGATGATGACTCCTACTTATGCAGGTGGCCAGGGTGTGGCCTGGGCTCACCCCCTCCCTAGGGGCAAGGAGTGCTGCCTCCAGCCTTCAGAGCAGCAATTGACTGCAACCAGAGAGAGTGGAAATTTAATGTATTTCCTTTACAGTAAATTTTACATATTTATTTTTTTTCCCTCACCAAGCTTCGCTGTGCTTTAAACACCATAAACTCTACTTTCCTGACTTGGTCTACTAGTCTCCTTGCTGCTTTCTCCTTCAGGGGAATGTATTTCTTAGTCCCAAACTCACTGTAACTGGTGCTTTGATCTATTATTACAATATTGAGTCCAAAATCATTATCTTGACGTGTTATGAATTCAGTAGAATTCATCCTACTTCTAAATCCTACTGATTTTTTGAGTGTATTGTGTTCTTCCATGTTAACTAATTCCCCAACAGCCCACATCCTTCCCCTTCTTTTCCAGAGTGTTGCCCTTGCTTCTTCTTCCTCAGTACACAGTCATAAACGTGCAACCCAGGAACAATGTTATGGGGCTGCCAAGCTCAACCAGAATTTAAAAATTTTTCTTTACAATTAAACACTTTCTTTAGGCTTAGCCTGTTGTAAAACAAGAATTAATTGGGATGCTAGACTAGTCTAGGAGGAGAAAATAGAATTTGCCTATAGTAATATGTTAATACTAATTTTATTAATCCACTCTTTCATTTGTATCATGTACTACCTTCTAAGCATTGCATTTTGGATAAAGGGAATATAGTAGTAAATATGACAAATACTGATCTTGAAATTTAGATTCCAGTAGTAACAGGTAACCATGAATTTGAAAAGAGTTTGTTGGATGTTATGAGTTGGTATAATATGTTTGGAGTGTATAATAAGAGGAGTTGTCCTGGTCTATGGAGGCAGGGATCATTTCCCTGAAAAAATCTTGAGAAGAGATGTGATGAATGACTAGGACTTGGATAAATGACAATCTGTCAAATACCCAGATCTATCCAACTAGGTCAAATTGAGAAAAATCTAAGAACCCTTAGATGCTTTCTTTTCTTTATTAAGTTACAATATAAGTCACTTCATTCTCCTGCCACAGCTTTCCTCAAACATATAGATCAAACACTTAGTTTGTAATGTGGATGAGCCTTGAAAGTTCTAGACTGAATGATAGAAATAAAACAAAAAGCCAAAGGTAAAATTCCATTTTCATGAAATTTCTAAAATACACAAATCCACAAAGAACTAAATAGGAGATTCCCAGGTGTTAGAGACGGGGAATGAATGGGGAGTTAATGTTGAATCTTTTTGAAGAGATTGAAAAATAACCTCAAATCACATAGTGGTGGTTTCACAACTCTTTATTAAAATAAAATTTAATAAACAATTCATAAATCCAATGTGGTTATCACACTTTATGACACAAGTGATTATACTCCCTTAAGTTAAAACAAGCCTCTTTTCTGTGGAGACATCTTGTGTAGACTTGTAATCTGATATGAAATGGTCCCAGGCCTCAATATGTGGTCTTCCTCTTTCAGCTCCCTTTGTAGCTAATACAATAGGCATGTGAACCATGCCCAGGAAAACCTCACAATTTATGGAGAACCAAAGAAAAGGAAAGGATTCAGAGGCGAGGTGAAGGAGGAAGAAAAGAAACTGTATATGAGGGACCCTTGGTAAGCATCATAGAAACTCAGAGTTGCATTTTCATAATCCAGAAACACCCCAACCCGACCCTGAAGCTTTTGCACATGATGCATTAAGGGAGGGGAGTTGGTATAGAGACTACAGTGGTTGTTCCTCTTGAAGGAATGTAGGAAAAGTGCTTTTCTACAATCAAAACTGTCACTTGTTGTGAAATCTTTACAGACACCCAAAATCCAGTTGCAGGAATTGGCAACGTCCACCTCCCAGTAGTTCTTGCCAGAAGTAAAGCCCTCAGTATGCCATACAGCATAGCTCTCCACATTCTGGGGCTCTTCAGTTTCTCCAACATCTCCAAATACCCTATTTTTAACTTCCTCAGAAAGCCTCATATAGCGATTGGCCCATCCTTGAATCATTCCATTTGTCACTGCACAAAAAAACAAATATCAGGTCAGCACATGGCAAGGGCTACCTACCCAATGTGTCTCCTCCTCTAAGGAACAGAGAAGTGCCGAGAGAGTTCAGATTCACTCATGTATGGATAAGGGTCACTAGGACCTCTACAGCACCCAAGAATCTTCAACCTATAGCACCAAACAAAAGACAACTGAAGGAAGGTATTCTGTGCTATGTGAAGGGGTGATTTAATATTTACTTCTGGTGGTTTGTTTCAGGACATGCCCATAAGACTTTTTTCTTTAGTAGAACATTCTTCTTGAATCATTTGTTTTTGATACCATTAATAAGAGACATGACTTTGCCATGATTGTGCCTGCTGCATTATCAAAGTTTGAATAAACTGACAGAAAACATTTGCACACTTTACTTAAAAAAATATGTTCATACCATGAATTCAATCTAACTTGGGTTTCAGCCTTCTCCTATCTAATCCTCTTCTCTAGTAGAGCAATAACATAGCTGAGTCATTTTCACAAATCACTCACCTTGCATTTCACTTCGTTTTGAAATACAGCTGATGGTATTAAAATTGTTCTATTTATGGCAAATTTAGTCATTTTTCAATACAACTTGGATATTGTGAATAATAATGACTGTGTGCCCAATGCACATCATAAATGCACCTGGGATGGAGAAATGATTAAAACCACCAATATTTTATTTAAATCTTCAAAATTAGAATAAACTGAAATAATATAAAATATTGACTGCTGCTCTGAGAATTAAGCACAAGACTTGAATAGTTATCCTTTTCTAGTTCTGTCTGTATCAGAACTGAAATGTGTGTCTCAGGTATAAGTTAAGAAGTGAAGTCTTGATCATTGGATTATGAAAATGCAGGGAAAGAAGAAACATATGTTTTGGGTTATCACATACCATCTTCTTGTCAGAAAATATAAAATGGGAAGCAGTTTATTTATAGTAATCCCCTAAAGAATTGAACCTTACTGTCTGGGGCTCATTCTTACCTCTGAAATGCTTCAGCATGTCCAGGATTCCAGTTATACACAAGAAAGAGACTTCTGGATTCACTGACTCGGGTTTCTGTCTCTGTACCAATTCAATCCTGTAAGAATGACACACATGTATTTTCAACCCAAAAGCTAACCACTAAATCATTACCACATTTTAATTACAGATATATTATCAGATTCTCCCATTTTGGAGAATTAGGTATACAATTTATTCAACACTCTTGGGGATATAAGACTTGCTACTTTTTCTAAATTTAATATATTAAGATCCCATCCCCTTATTCATCTCAAACATTTTCCAACTAAAAAAATCTTTGTAATCATTGTGTGTTATTCTCTCCCTCTATTCCTCAATCCATCTTGGGAGATGGAAAGATCTTGGGTATCCTACAGAAAGAAGAAATTTCAACTTTGGGACTTTGGTCCACAGAAGTCACCAATGATATAGTCATTGGTTTCTCAAGGGGAAAGATCCTTGAACTAGTGGCTTTGATCATCTCTGCATATTGAGGGGATCTCATACAGCCTGGCAGCCCTGATCCTGAGGGTTCTCAGTCAGCCCTTCCCATCTGAGTTTCACCACACCCGGGCTGTGCTGTGATGGAACAAGATCTAGTCATTGCTACACATGGTAATGAATCCTCCTCCCCTCCACAACCTTAGGAATGTTCCTCTTTCCTGTCTTTTTCACCTTCTACCTCACTAGAATGAGATCCCTCTTGGGAATTCTTTAGGAAATTCTCCATAGTAAGGTTTATTCGGATTCGGTTGGAGAGGTTAGCAGGAATGGGAGAAACAAAGCCCAGAATACCAAATCTTTCTTAGGTACAAATGAATTCATCCATATCAGAAGAAAAATTTTAGATCAAGGAACATATTGCTTTAGAGTCTCTTTTCAATCAAAATATTAAATAACCCACAGAGTAAGTTGTTCATGATCGAGAGCATAAAGAATTTCTTCTTCAAAAACAAAGCAACTTTCTCATAAACCAAAGATGATTATTAGAAAACTCACCTTTCAAATATGTTCCAACAATCCTAAAAGGAAAAAAGAAAAAGGTAATGTTAGTAATGAAAACACTGTTCCTCTCCATCCCTCTCATATTCTGATGTTCTGGCTTATTCTTTTTTTTTTTTTTTTTGTAACTTTTTTTTACACCACTGTAAGAAATTACCTGAGGCTATGTTAATGAAAAAGCCCCAAAAGCATGAAAGACAGTCGTGGTGTGCACTGAGGAGGATAGAGCTGAGAAACAGTCTGTTGATGCAACAGGACCTAGGATCCCATGTCTCTCATCTCCCAGTCTTATTTCCAGGAGAGAACTAACCATGTCTGACAATTAAAACTAAACACTGAACTATT
>JAJEJO010052861.1:0-26450 GCA_020662805.1 Glaucomys volans | reverse complement strand
TGAAGGCAGCATATTGTTGGGTCTTTCTTGTTAATCCAATCTGCCAGATTATGTCTTCTGATTGATGAGTTTCGGTCATGAATTTTCAAAGTTATTATTGAGATAAGATTTTTATTCCCAGTCATTGTGGCTTATTTTTGGTTTTTAACTAGATGCCCTTCAATTGATGAATGGATAAAGAAGCTGTGGTATATATACACAATGGAATATTACTCAGTCATAAAGAAATATCAAATTATGCATTTGCTGGTAAATGGGTGGAGTTGGAGTATATCATACAAAGTGAAATAAGCCAAGCCCAAAAACCAAAGGCCAAATTTTTTCTCTGATAAGTGGTTGATGATATATAATGGGGGAGGGGCAGTGGGGTGGCAAGAGAAGACAGGAGGAACTCTGGATTGTTTAGACGAAAATCAGATGAGAGGGGTTTGTGAAGGAAAGACTAGACTGAGACAGACAGTATTTTCCTATGTATAAGATTACAGGAATCATGTGAATTTACATTTTGTACAACCATCGAAATGAAAACTTGTACCCCTTTTGTGTACAAAAATAATGTGCAAAAATACTATCATGTATAACTAAATATTAAAGATAGAAATGTAAAAAAAAAGAGAAAGTATCAATCATGGTGTAATATTGATGAAAAATTAATGAAATTTGAAGAAAGGATATCATTTGTAATATGCTCAATTCTATCAAACTGAGGGGTTCATTTCTCTCTCTCTCCCTCCCTGCCTGCATCTCTCTGTGTTGGTATTGGGAATTGAACTCAGGGGTACTTTACCCGTGCATCACATCCCCAATTCTTTTAATTTTTTTGTTTTGAGACATGGTCTCATGTTGCTTCAGGTCTCACTAATCTGCTGAGGCTGGTTTGAAACTTGTGCTCCTCCTGCCTCAATCTCCAGAGCCACTGAGATTACAGGTGTGAGCATGTGACCCAAGGGTTTGTTTCTCACAGATACTCAGTATAAGTTACAGCCCCTCATGGGACTTGTTAGGGCACAGGACAATCTGCCTTAAGACAGATGCCAAATTTAAAGTAATTGGACAGCATGTTCTCACCACTTTCTCCAAATAGAGGAGAAGGTCAAAAGGGAGATTTTTAACACCTGGATTTTTATCTCTGTATGCAAAAAGGGTGACTTGTTAGCACGTGCCACCCAGTCAGAAAGCTAAAAAATATCCTGAGCAAGGGAGTCTGAGTTGGGAAATGGCTTGGTGTTTTCCACAGCTTATCTGTTTCCATCCTAAAGGTTCAATCTTATCCTCATGGCACACCAAGCTGCAAGATACTTCTGGGTATGCTGGATACACAAAGATGGGGATTTAATTTATTTAGAAGAAATAAATTAAATGACAGGCACAATCACAATGGAATAAGTACTCAAGAGTTCACATTCAGTGCAAGAAAGGTAATCATTTTTTTCTTCTGCTTTTTTATTTCAAGCTCTTAACCACTGGACAACAGCCCCAGTCCTTTATCTTTTTGATTTTGAGACAGTATCTCATGAAGTTGCTGAGGGTCTCATTACTTTGCTGCTGCTGCCTTTGAACTTGTGATCCTCTTCCCTTAGCCTCCAGTTTTGCTTGGATTACAGGTGTGCCACTGTGCCCAGCTGACAGTATTGTAATCTTTAGTCAGTGATGTGAGGATAGTTTGAGTTGCAGCCAGAACTGAGCACATTTCAAGAAACTGTGGTATATATACACAATGGAATATTACTCAGCCATAAAGAAAAATAAAATTATGGCATTTGTAGGTAAATGGATGCTGTTGGAGACTGTCATGCTAAATGAGATTAGCCAATCCCCAAAATCCAAAGGCTGAATGAACTCTCTTAAGTGAACGATGATGCATAATGCCAGTTGGAAGGGAGGAAAGAATGGAGGAAGGATAGATAGCATAGAGGGAAGGGAGGGGTGGGCTTGGGGTGGGAGGTTAATAATAACAACAGAATGATACAGACATCATTGCTCTGTGTGCGTGTATGAACGCACAGATGGTGTGACTCTACTCTCTGGTTGTGTAAACCAGAGAAACAAAAGCTGTACTCTATTTGTGTTCAATGGATCAAAATTAAATGAAAAGAAAAAAAAAAGAGTGAGTAAACTCTGCTTTTCAACCTTGTTGATATGTTGAGCATTTCCTTAGTTATTGTCTGGGTAAGTGAGGGTCATATGGCAAGGAGCAGCTTACTTGATTTTAATTTCTTAATTGCATGATTAAAACAGGAAAAATTCTCCATATTACAAAATTTCTTATCAAGAATGCTCCCTTTTGGATTCATTCCCTGCCCCTCTTTCTCTGCATACTGAAAGGTTCAACTTATGAATAATACAGTTAAATACCATTATAGGGAAGCTCCTTTTTTTTTTTTTTTTTTTTTTTTTTTTTTTTTGGTGTTCATCTCCAGAAAGCACATCCCACTCAGGATTCTGTGCAATTTTGTATCTCCATCAACAGCTGAGGGAGTTCCCATTCATGGAAAATTCCACCACACTGTGGGCCATGTTTTCATTTTATCCCTCTTAAGAGCTGCTGTTTTTTAGGGCTCAGAAACCCTACTCTTGTGGGGCATGGTGGTGTGAGCCTATAATCCTAGTGGCTCCAGAGGCTGAAGCAGGAGGAATGTGAGTTCAGGGCTGACCTCAGCAGTTTGGTAGGGCCCTGAGCAGCTCAGTGAGACCCCATCTCTAAATAAAACATAAAAGTGTTGGGGATGTGGTTCAGTGGTTAAGTGCCCCTGGGTTCAAACCCTGGTACCCCCCCAAAAAAAAAAGAAAAGAAACACAGCTCTTGAGTCCCCATATCTTCTGAGAATCATCTTTTTTGTCTCCCACATCCTTCTTCTTCATCCAAAACTGTCTTTCCAGAATCATGAAATCTGGGCATGCACATCACTAGGTGCTTGGTCTGAGCATTTGTTTCCGCATTGTTCAGGGGTTGGTTCTTGTCAGGCAAATCTTCACACTACCACTTCCACCCAACCTGACCAAAGTGTTCATCCTTGTGTTTTTTGTGTGAGTTAGATCACATTTGCACCTACAGCTTTTTCAGAAGAGTCTCAAACTCTCTCTAGATAGTGAGCCCCTTTGAAAAAATGATGGAATTGATATATCACTAAGCACACCAGTACATGCAAACACACACACACACACACACACACACACACAAACACACACAAGGACTCTCTCCCTCTCTTAACATTTTGCATAAAATTCTAGAGTCTTGCAGATCTCAGCACTCCACCAAGGAACCTGGCTTAATAATCTATGTTCTGGAAATTATGATGTTCTCTTTGCTTATTTCTTTGGATAATCCCCCAGCACAACTTCACAGGAGAAGAAGCTGTTGTCAGAGGCAAGCTAGGGGGGTGATGGATAATGAAAACTGTAGGGGACATTCCCAGTGACTCAAGGGTGAGAATAGGAGGTGTTGTAGTAAGGGGGCTGAGCTCAATGACTGTACACCAAGCTACCACCAAGTGTGTCTTTTCTGGATATCTTATCAAGCTTTGAATTCACCCATTTGCAAAGTGATTAACAAACACCTACTTTTGCTAGTGGGGTCCCTAACAAGAAACTCTTCTGTTTGTCCCTTAATCAGGGATCTAGATTTATGGCTAAGACTGAGAAAATGTATTTGTGGGCATTTGCATGAATAGAAACAGTCTAGGAATCAGCAAGGTGGCCACTGGTCTTTTTTTGCCACATATATGTACAAATTCCCTTTCTCCCAGAGACTGACATAAGCTTGGGGCTTTGTTTCTCTGACGTGGTCACAATTCATTGGAAGTAAAGAGCCGTGTCCAAAGGAAGTTTTCTTCCATTTCTCATTTCTAAGGAAATTTGAAAGCATGAATGATCCAGGAATGATGGTGTATGCCTGTAATTCCAGCAGCTCAGAGTCTGAGGAAGGACAATAACAAATTCATGGCCAGTCTCAGCAATTTATAGAGGCCCCAAGCACCTTAGCGAGACCCTATCTCAAAACAAAAAGGACTGAGGATGTAAAAGAAAAAAAAAAAAAACAGAAAAAAATGCTCCCTTTTGGCTTACTGTCTGTACCAACTAGCTTCCATAGTTGACTCCTTCTCCTCCTAACTCCTGTTAATTTTACACAGTCCTTTTATTAGCTAAACGTATTACTGAACTTTTTGCACACTGTGACCAAAAACTTCTCAAGCTGTGGCAGTTTGGTTTCAGAGGCCCTAATCCATACATGGCTGACTGCATTGCTCTGTGCTAGGAGTGAGACAGCACATCATGGGGGAGGGGCCCAGCAGAGGGAAGCTCCTCTTGTGGTGGCTGCAAAAAGGAGACAGGAGGTGGGGGAAAAGACTGGCACACAGGGAAGATGTACCCCAGGAAAAAATTGTATATCTAATTGGTAATTTTTTCTGCCAACCTAAGAAGAACTGACTCTAATGATGCTTCTGAAAATTTTAATTACATTTACTTCTTTAACATTTCTATGGTACTGGAGATCAAACCCAAGGGCACCATACCACTGAGACATATCCACAGTCCTTTTTTTTTTTATATATTTTTTATTTTGACACAGGATCTCTCTAAGTTGCTGAGGTTTGCCTCCATTTTGTGATTTCCTGCTTCAGACTCCCAGGTCACTGGCATCACAGGAGTGCACTAGTATACCCAGCTTGTTGCCTTAACTTACTATATCTTTCAGGTTTGAAGACCCGTATTAGAATTATTATAACCAGGGATATAAAACAGAGGAGTAAAATCAGGCAAGAACACTTGAATCCTTGTCAATTACATCAAAGATACAAGGCTCTCCTTGTTGTTTATTCATTTACTTCTTTTTTTTTCATTTTGCAAAAGTTTAATTCCTCATACATATGAGAAAAAACTGATGTGGAGAACATAGCATGTGTTGAATTTTAACAAAGCAGATGAAATTGAAAAAGGGAGAGTTACAAATTGAAAGAGAACATCTTTCATGATACAATGCTGAGAAAGTCCTAACATGAAGGACACATTGCAGAGAACAAACTGCCAAGGAACTAATTGAGTTGGCAAATATTGATAATAACTCAGGGGAAACTGTGGAGCAAAATTAAGCAAAAGAATGATAACAGCACAAATGGAGTGTTCTCATGAGCCCTCCACGTTACCAGCAGTATCCAGGTTATTGCTCCTACTGTGGTCAAGGAGACTGTGGACTTAGAGCAATGTCTTCCCAATGCTCTGCTGTCATCTGTCCTTAAATAGTTGGCAATACCTTCCACTACCAGGGGTTGAAAATGCCCTGTTTCCCCATCTGGGTCTACCCATGTGGCAGGGTCTCTTAATTTCCTGGAGGGTTGGAGTCCTCCTACCCCTTGCATGTTAGGACCCGCAATGGTTTTCCAGTCCTGTGTGATTTCCTCTGCCCTTAATAGGGTCACTTCTGCTCCGGAATCTATCATTCCTTTGAATAATTTGGATTGACCTTAAGACATAACGTCAGCTGTTGGGCTAGCACAGGGATGGTCCAATGAACTTTAGGTAAATGATTCCTCCTTACTGGTGCTGGAGGGCACCCCCTTGGGAGTTTAAAGGCTTTCCATCAGCATCAAAATTGGATTTGCAGTCTTTGGCCCAGTGAAATCCCATTTTACATTTCGGACATTTAGAGGGAGGGAGGCCCCTAGGGGCTCCCATGGAAACTCCTAAGTTAGGACATTGATGTTTATAATGGCCCTGTTGTCCACAGTGCTAACATCCGGCTTGCCTTTTTGGAGCAGTTGTATGTGCTTGGACTATTCCCACGCTATTGCAGCAGCCATTTGCTGGTGTTTTCCCTCATCTCCACTAATGTCTTTAGTTGCTAATACCCAATCATCCAAGGTACTGCTTCTAAATGGGGCAAGAGCTTGCCTGAATTCCTTTTTGCATCCCTCCCATATAAGGTCCCTTGCTAATGCGTCAGCAGCCTCAGGGTTATCAACCAACCCTCCTATCCACAGCTTCCTGGACCCTCAGGACGAATGTAAGGAATGGCTCTTGAGGACCTTGAACTAAGTTAGCTAATTTTTGTCCCTTTCCTTTCATATCTCCTACTCTCTTGAAGCCTCACATTGCAATGTTTCTCACTTGATCAAAAGAGATGGCGGTCCTGTTGCCTGCACTGCCGGGCTTATGAAGGGGCCTGAGCCATTAAGGGCTTCAGCTGTTAATTGTACATATGGTTGCTGACCTGATGTTATATTTCTTTCAGCTTGCTCTAGGCAGCCATCCTGGAAAGCGGCATTCCACAGTAAATGTTGTTCTGGAGATAAAACAGCTTTAGCTAAGTCCCTGAAATCAGTGGGGCACATTAGCAGCATAGGCTGATTTTCTAGCAAGTGCATGGCATAAAGACAGCTCAAGCCATCCTCTCTCACCGCCTTGGGAAGCTGCTGGATGGTTTCAGTCTCAACTGGATACGAGGACATAGGTCTGGTGGGTGTTGGATTAACATTAACAGGAAAAACTTGTGAGGGTTTTTTGGGCGTTGTTTGGAACACTGTTCCTTTGTAGCCAAAATTTTTATCCCATTGTTCACAGAAGATTCCATAGGCCTCCAGCTATGGAGAGCTGGGTGACTCTGCTGGGATTTGAGAATTCTATGCTCTGATAAGGTGGCAAGGAGGGATCAGGGGGAGCAATTGCCCCCTGTGGTGTAGGCACAAAGGCTGACAGCTTCACTTCCTCCTGTGAGGCTGCAGCCTCCTCCTCCTCCTGCTCTTTACTGATGCCACGTTGTGGCGCAGTTTCTGTTCCTTTATCTTTGTGGACACCTTCTTTTTCAAGAGACATGTCCTCCAGCTGGGCATCCAAGGCCCAAGGGGTCCCTGTTCCACAGGAGGTGATCCAAATCCCTGCAAGCAACCCAGAATGGCTGTTATTACTGGGTAGAAAGTACACAGAGGCTGGTCTCCCATTTGTGCTTCCCATTCTTGCTCCTGCCTTAATACTTGTTGCGAGCATTCAGGGTACCATGTACTATCAGAATTCATCCAGGGGCAAAGACTTATTACTAGTTTCCAAGTGTGACTAAGCTCTTTATCATCTACCTTTATTTGCCTACTGCACAGCAAGGACTGCAGACTGGCCACGTGGCTTGTCTGCAAAGCCCAGGGTGATTTACCCATGTAGCTTATGTTGTGCTGGTCACTCACCCGGAATTACCTCACCCTCTGCTGGAGTGAGGAAGATGAGTGCAGATCACTCACCTGACTTGGGCTTACCTTACCCTCTCACAGGGGTCCCTGTTCCGGTGCCAAAATGTTGTAAAGTGGAACAGGAGTGGCCGGTGGGGGTAAGAAGGATAAGTGGGATGGCTCGAGTCTGAAGACTAGGCTCGGTTTAATACAGAACAAACAAACATTTATAACAGACATTCACTAATTACAACTGGCCAATAGCTGTTAACACCCCTGTGCCACACTCCCAATCATGCTCGTGCTAGGCTCGTGACCAGACCACTTAAGGGAAGAGAAAATGCCTGAACTCTGTATCCTCAGGTACTCCTACAATATTGAATTATTATCAGATATATAAAAGAATTGGGATAGTATGTTACCACTGAAACATAGCATGAATTTGCCTGTGGGTATTTTTTTTTAAAAATCAGAGAGTAGGTGCAAATGTATTTCAGTGGTAGACAACCTGCTCTGGGTTCTATCCCCAGTGAGAAAGATAGAGAGAAATCAGCAATAAGAGGTGTTTGTAATGTATTCAGGAAGTTAGAAAAGGAGTTAATTGAATCCAGGAGTGGTCTTGAACTTTTGTCCTTATGCTAATACTCTACCCTCATCAGGTTTGGACTTTAAGTATCCACATTATTTTTTAATAATCATCACTTACAAAGTAGTTGGAAAGTAGAATAGAGGAAAGGAACTAGAGAGTGGGAGGAGGGGCAGGAGGGAGGGTGGAAGTACTAGGCAAGGATACAGGCCAAATTATATTGTTATATTCTGTGGATGGGTGAATATGTAGCAACAGATCCCATCATAATGTACAACTCAAAGGGACCAATAAAAAATGTGGAGATAAAGAAAAGGAATAAAAAAATAGTTGGAGGCTTAAGACAAATAACCCTGTTTCCTTGGAATCATTTCAGAGTAAGTTGTGTGACAAGAACAGTGTATGAAACTATTTTTGCAGCTGTATTTTAACTTTCTTGAGTGAATGTTACTTTTGTCTTAGTTATTCTCTGTTGTTTTCTTTTGCTTTTTCCTCCTTTTTTTCTAAGGAGAATGATGAAGGAGGAATTGCACTAGAAAAGACAAGATTGGAAAGAGTATAGGAGCTACCAGAAATGCCATGTGTTTAAGGTCTACTAGGTAACACATGTTCTATAGAGACTATAGAAAGGCAAAGTTTACATTGAGACTCCAATATAAGAAGTAAAAAGCCAAATAAAATTGTGAGTGTTATAATTCCCCTGAAATCTTGCTGTTTGTAAGGAGAGATAGTATGTTTCTCTAGGAAATCTTTGTTTCCAACTGCCAGGGTCTTGAAGCATCTGTCAGTCAGTCACTGATTACAGGCTCACCTTCCACCCACAGAGCACTGTTGGAGGCATGTCTGGAGAGTTCATTGGCTTTTATTGTTCGACTTCCAACAGCTTATCTGCACATTTAGTGGTACCTGTTAGTTCTGCCCTTAGAAAGTGGTCTCACATAGGGCACTACAGAATGGAAGTCTTTCCCTCTTAGTCAGTTCTCTTCACTTTGACATTATACCCTGTCTCCAGTGCCTTTCTGTTATCTGAGGATTTTTGAATGAATACGCTGATGTTTGTGCCATTGAGTTCTATTTAAGAGAGGCTCTGCTAAGATTTAGCAGAAGCAGCCTGGTTTGGAGAGGTAGAGATTTCAAATACCCCAAATACTGTATATAAAATGCAAGCATAGAGTTTATTTTAGAAGTAGATAATATTTGATTTACATTGTTAAGTCTTATCTACACAAAGAACATATTACAAGTGACTTTTGACATTTTTTCATTACCCACAATGAAATAGAGTAACTTTCTTTCTTCTTGTCTTTAGAAATACAGTATCCCATGCTACAGGACATCTAGAAATCATTTATCTGCTAGGTTGTGAGACTGAAGCACTTTGAGCTCCTTTGAGGAGTTTGCACAACTGAGACATTTTCAGTGGCCCAGAGAGAAATCTCAAAATGGTATCATGTCACAGTCAAGGCCACTGGTCAGGAAATAACATCCTGAGGTTACTGGAAAATATGGAGAATAATGTCCAAACAATGACAGAGAAACTTTAAAGGTAACCGTGTCACATGTGGACTGGAAAAAAATAGCTTTTAAGCATTTCTCTGTAGAACTCTGCAAAGGCAAATGGTTAGCGATGTCTTGAAAATTGAGGAAGTTGCATACATTGAAAGAATTAGTTCTGTAAACCAAAGAGTGTGCTAAAAATACCATGAAAATTAAAAAGGAAATATCCAGACTTAGCCTCAAAATGCCTGACTGCTTATATCTACTTTTACAAGGAGAAACAGGCCCAGTATTCCAAAATACACCCTGAAATGAACAAACAGGAATTGACGAAGGTCCTGTTTGAGAAATAAAAGCACATTCTGGAACAAATAAGACAGAAATATATGGAAGATTTCCATAAGAAGAAATGGGAGTTTGAAGAAAAATTGGCTCCATTCAAAGAAAATCACCCTAATCTAGTCCAGGACTCCAAGACATCGCATATCTACAAGAGGTGCCAAACTGAAACCCAAAAAAGATACAATGAAACATGAAAAATGTGAGAACTCTCCCAGCAACCGATGGATTTTAGAAGGTGAACTTTCATGGAGAGCCGAGGAAGCCCCCATGAATGGATAATACAAATTTCATGAAGATGTATGGTCAAGAAGGGAGCTCCAACATTTGCACCTGAGGGAGTTAATGGTAGACATTGGAAAGCACTGGCAGCATGTCTCAGAGAATCTGAAGGAACAGTATAAGAGACAGGCTGAGGAGCTGCAGGAACAGTACAGATGGATCTGGACCTCTGGTTCAGGTCATTGTCATATAAGGAGTATGAGGCATAAAGAGACAAACTATGGGAAGCATAAGAAAATGACCAGGACGTGGAGGCCCAACCCCTACATTCAGATGAATGGACCAGTAGTCCCCATCAGCTGAGGGTCTGCAATAATCCTAGGAGAGAGGCAGGATCTGATGTCTCCAGGGAGGGATTCCCCAAAGACTGCTCAGATGCTGATCAACTAACAACTATCATCCCTAGTGGGGATCAAAAGAGAACAAGAAAGTAGAATAGCAAGAGGATGAAAGAAGTGACTCCTCAGATTCCAGCAGTGGAGAGGAACATGGAGATGGTGGGTCTGAGATCAGTAGTTCTAGCTCATCTCTTTCAGGGAATCCTCACATTTAGACCCATCTGAGCTTTGTTCATATCTAAGTTGTTATTGTGAGGGACCTTTCCATTAAAAGGAAGGAGTGCAGGCTGGAAAGAAGGGAATGTGGTGCACTAATTTCAATACCAGTTTTGTAAACCTGGGATAAGAAGACCCTTCTAAAAAAATAAACAAAAGGGTTACCAAGTGGAGTTTCACACAATTAAGATTCTAAGAATACAAAATGAGATGATTGAGCTTTGGAAGTCACACAGAGCTAGACCAAGTATTCTTGAAGTAAGTTTGGCTTTCACATTCTGGCTCCTGTGATAGTAGGTAGACACCCATAAAACTGTGACCCTCCCCCTTCTGAAATCTTCTCTCAGCATTCTTGTACTGAATCTGGAATGAGGACTATTGAATAGTGGGTATGGTAGATGCCTTAAGAAAATCCACCAACTTCTGGTATCTTTCTCCCACCTGGAAGAGGGCAGAGTTATGCAGGCAGAGTGACCTCTATGTGAATTTTTAAATGTTAATCCTCAATGTGAATTTGGCCACTAATTTTAAAAAATGGAAATTAACTTTTTAATAAACCTTAGATATTTTGTTTGCTATAGAATCAACGTCTTATAACTTTGAGAATATTTGCTATAAGTTATGTCTGAATTTACTCTGAGCAGAAGTTCCAAATCAATTCTACTGACCCAGGGAAATGAATCTCACCTTTAAGACTCAGTACAAATAATTACATAGATATAGACATGATAAGTATATTACTCTATGACTTTATCAGATTTGGCCTGTGTTCATGCACTACTATCACAAGGCATTAATTTCTTTGGTTTTCCACTGTTCTTGAATGTATATGGAAGACTAGGAACTTCTTATAATATCCCCCTGAATATACCTTGCTGTTTTCATATGCTGCTCTCCTGAATGTTAGCATCATAATAGTTGAATCATTTTTATTTGAAAAACATTGAGTGTTGAAATTATTCTTGTATTTTAGAATTTGTTTCTTTAACTGATATATTAAAGCAATAAAAATTTGCATATTAGTTCTATGCCTAGTTATGTTTTGATATATGTATAGAATTTTGATATATGTTGCAGAATTTTTATATCAGATTATATGTATTTATTTCCTCGAAAATTTTCATTAGGAGAATACTTTCAAAATCCTTTCTTCTAGCTTTTTGATATGTACAGGACATTAGTTCTATTCGTGGATATCTTAGTGAATTACAATTTATAATTATTTTTCTAGGTTAACAATCTTCTTCAGATAATAATGGCAATAGTTGCAATGACTGCACCTCTGCTATATTTTCACTTATAAGTATGTTGTGTGCATACCCAGAACAATGATAAGCAACAGCAGTGTTATGTTCTTGACTTATTCTGACTTTCAAGCTAAGACTTTGGATTTTTAATGATGAAAATCATGCTGATATACATGTTTGAAATAAATTAGATCCTTTTAAAAAAATGTCTCCTTTCTTCTTATTATCCAGTTGGATTATGTAGTATTTTGTAATTCATCAAAACCCTTTTCTCTCATATCAGAGTGGCTTTTCTTTACTACATTAGGCAGTTTTCTCCACAGAAATAGAACTTGCATAGAGGCAGAGAGAGATTGTCTCCTTATGTGACTCTGGCTCACACAGCTATGGAAGTTGAGAAGTCACAAGATGTCCTACATGCAATCTGGACACCCTAAAATCTGGTATTATAATTCAGGCTGAATCTTAAAACCTGAGAACCAGAGGAGTCAGTATCATAAATCACAGTCCAAGGTTAAGAGAAATAGAACGAGATGTCTTAGCTCAGGCAATTAGGTAAGAAAAGGTAAAACCTTCCATCATTTGCTTTTTGTTCTATGCAGTTTCTCAGTGGGGTGGATGATGCTCATTCCTTGTGGCAAGGGAAATCTACCTGTCTGACTCCAGTGATTCAAGTTGACACATCCAAGAAACTTAGAAAAAGAAACTAAAATAATGACATGCCTAACATTATTTCTTTGTCACATTCCAGAAATGAAACCCCCTCATTGTACAGGTTTAAAATTATGACTAGAGTTTATGCAATTCTTTCAGCCAGTCTTGTGTTAGTAATATTAACAGTAAAGGGAATGCAGAGTTATTTGGTTCACACAAGTTCTTCCTTGGCAATGATACCTCAAAATTCCCAATGTTCCACATCTTTTCCATTCTACATTCAGTGTTATCCCCTCCCCTCTTCTCCATCAGCATACTGAATATGACTGACTCTCTCAATACATAATCATAATGCGGGCCCCAGAAAGAGATTCATAGAGCATCCAAGCTCCAGTAGAATTTCTCTTCTCCTTTCCCTAAGCCCTTTAATGTTTACTTAAAAAATTTAAGCACAAGAAATATCAAAACTTCATTTTTTTATATTGAAAGAAAGAGGATTTTGTATGCTCTCTGCATGATACCCAATTTTCCCATTATCTCTTCTTCATTTCATTAACACTCTGGTGCCTAGATCAATTTTAAAAGGTCTTAAAGATAGGTGGAAGATGGCAAAAACATGAAACTTACTCAGATTTAAGAGGAATCAAACTTTTACTGATTGCCTATCATGTACACTATAGGAGGTTTTTTGTACTTCACTAAAATATAAATATTGTTCTGATTATGTATTCATAGAAGCACTCCTACACCCAAGATGGTCTATCCTTTAAAGGCTCTTTTGCTTTTAATACTGTTACACCCGATGAAAATAAGATCATCCAAGCCATTCATGTAAAGCCAAAGAAAGGCTTTATTTTTTAATCTCTTTAAGCTGGCCAGTGATGACCACACTTACACCTAAAAGCCTTGTGATGGGGAATCAAGTGTTAGTTCTTTGTTGCCAGCATTTCTAGGGAGGGGAAGGGATTAGGGTGGGGCAATAGGAAGGGATTAGGGTGGGCTGTAGGAAGGGAATGTATTAGGGTGGGGCTGACTCTGTTTTTTGTTTTGTTTTGTTTTTTATTTAATTTATTTATTTTTATTTTATTATTATGTTTTATTTTTTATTCACACAGTTCATATAGTCTTACATTTACATAGGGGTAGTACTGTCTGTCTCAGTCTACTATTTTTCCTGCCCACATCCCCTCCTGTCCTATTTTCCTCCACACCATCAATACTTCCTCCATTCTTTCCTATCCTCCCCAGAATACCTGGCATCCCCCCACCCCACCCCTGTTAGGTATCCACATCCACTGATCAGAGAAAACATTTGGCCTTTGGTTTTTTGGACTTGGCTTATTTCACTTAGCATGATATTCTCCAACTCCACCCATTTATCAGAAAATGCCATAATTTTATTCTTTTTTTGTGGCTGAGTAATATTCCATTGGTATATATACCACAGTTTCTTTATCCATTCTTCAATAGAAGGGCATCTAGGTTGGTTCCACAATCTAGCTATTGTAAATTGAGCAGCTATGGACATTGATGTGGCTGCATTTCTGTATTTTGCTGATTTTAAGACCTTGGGTATAAACCGAGGAGTGGAATAGTTGAGTCAAATGTTGGATCCATTCCAAGTTTTTTGAGGAATCTTCATACTGCTTTTCAGTGTGGCTACACCAATTTGCAACTCCACCAGCAATGTACAAGGGTGCCTTTTCCCCCACATCCACGCCAACACTTGTTATTGCTTGTATTCCTGATAATAGCCATTCTAATTGGAGTTAGATGAAATCTTAGGGTAGTTTTAATTTGCATTTCTCTAATTACTAGAGATGATGAGCACTTTTTCATATATTTGTTAATAGCCTGTATATCCTCTTCTGTGAAGTGTCTGCCCAGTTCCTTAGCCCATTTATTGATTGGGCTCTTTATATTTTTGGTGTACAGTTTTGTAAGTTCTTTATAAATTTTGGAGATCAGTGCTCTGTCTGAAGTGTAAGTGGAAAAGATTTTTTCCCACTCTGTAGGCTCTCTTTTCACATTCTTGATTGTTTCTTTTGCTGAGAGAAAGCTTTTTAGTTTGCACCCATCCCATTTATTGATTCTTCCACTCAAGAATGTTTTTTTTTTGGAGGGAATAAAACAGTACAAATTGTAATCAAACAATAGATTTTTGACCAAAGAAGTATATTACATGTCCTAATACATGTTTCATTTCAAAGATTCCATACAAATGTGCATTGTCAGCTCATGACATTCAAGCTGCTATTTCTCTACTTAACTGTGGGGTTCCTTTATTCTTATTTCCTACCATTTCACCAGTATCAAGACTTGTGCTTCCATCACTAAGTAAAACTCAAGATAGGAATTGATAGTAGTCAGCAATCATGTTTCTGGGGGAAAGACAGCTGACTTTTGTTTTTAAAGAGAACTACCTTGCAGAAGAGATTGTTAGCATCATGCCTATACTCCCAGTGCCTCAGGAGGCCAAACCCAGTGCCTCTGGATGATCACAAATACAAAGCCAGCCTTAGCAACTTAGAGAGGCCCTATGCACCTTAGTGAGATACACTATCAAAAGGGTTAGGGCTGTGTTTGAGTGGTTAAGTGCCCCTGAGTTCAACCACATTGATAAAAAAAAAAAAAAAGTGGCATTTATTTAAAAGTCCCAAACATATCATTTAAATAAGAAAATGGTCTTGGTTACTCACTGCCTTTTCTACTGCTGGTGTGAAGTCAATTTTCTTCATAGTGCCCAGTGATTCCAGTTCATAGTACACTCTTAGGTGATCAGAGTAAGATTCCCCTGACACTTCCAGGCAGCACTTATTTCCCTGATTTCACTCTTTCCTTGCTGGGATACCTGCCTCTACTTTTCCTTATTCTTATTTCTGAAGCTAAGTTTGTAGCTTCAGATAACATACTACTATTTGAAAATAAAAGGTTCTACCAGCTCCAGCTCCAGCTCCATTCTTTTATTTATTTATTTATTTATTTATTTATTTATTTATTTATTAAAATAAATAAGATCGGGTGGAGGAAGGTAAAATAATAGAATGAGACAATATCTTTACTCTATGTACATGTATGATTATGCAAATAGTGTGACTGTACTTCAGGTACAACCAGAGGAACAATAGTTGGACCACATTTGTGTACAATAAATAAAAATTAAAAAGTGCTTAAAAAAAAAGGAAAATGAAAGGTTCCACCAGCTTCAACTCCATTCCCTTATTTGTTAATTTTTTTTTGGTACCTGGGATTGAACCCAGGGGCAGTTAAATACCAGAGTCTACTGTGACACATCCTCAGTTCTTTATGCTTTCTGTTCTCAGAAAGGATCTACTGAGTTGCTCACAACCTCTCTAAGTTGCTGAGGATGGCATTGAAATGGCAATCCTCCAGCATCAGGCTTCCAAGCCATTAGGATTACCAGGGGGTCACCACCAAACTTTTGCTTTGCAAAACACTAATCACAAGATTAAACTTCACTCATCACATGAGATAAATTCGTGAAGTGGAAGAAGGATTAAGGAAGAACATGAAGTTGAAAGCAAAAGTGAACAAACATTTTTACCAGTAAATCATCCTGGTTAACTAAATATTAAGTTTGAAAGTAATTTATACAGAACAGTGACAAAAATATTTAGTGTTAGAATTGTGCTTTTTTTTACAAAGATCAATATAGAATTCGTGAGACAAATGTACAGATTTCAGAATATAAAAAATTGTCAGTCTTGATTGTCCAAATACACTCAAGTGAAGGTAGATTTAAAGATGCTAAAGAAAACAAATGAATTAGAACCTAAAAGGGATACCTTAGAGATGAGCAGACCAGCTCCTTCCTTTTAGAACTGAGGAAAGAGAGCAGACAATAACCAGTGAAGCTCACATGGAGATATCAAGGCACACAAAGAACTAACTCCTTGTCCTATTTGCAACCACATACACTTGAAACACAAGGAGATAAATACCCAGAATGCATTAAACCAATCAAGTAAGTGAAACAAAATTTTCAAGATGAAGACTGATACACACTGGAGGTAAAGGGGTTAAAGAACATAGCAGACCTCACATGTTTGAGAGAGAAAATAAAAATAAATGATCTCTCAAAGATTTTATTGCTTAGTTGTCACAAATGATGAAGATTTTAATCCAATTTTATGATTTGTAATAAATGTACTAATTAAAAATATGCATTCTCTAGCTATCTCCTAAACTTTTCTTGGGTTTTTATTTTTATTTTTATTTTTTGGTCACATCTTCAAACTGAGAACTGGGTGTTTTTAACCTAAGAGATTTTATGTTGTATGTACATTTTAACTATATGTCTTACTAATAATTTAAACCCATGTATGGTACCTCCTAGTGTATTTATGAAATGAAAAATAATCTGTACTGTAGGCAAAAATAACTGAAATGGGAGCAGACCTCAAGGACCAGTGATGCTCTCTATTAAGTCATGGAGTCTAGCAGTCAGGCTATTGGAGGGACACATTTTCCAGGTGGAGAATGGTGACTGGGTACAAGAGGAGTCTGTGTTTTACAGGTTACATTGAGGGTGACTTTATTACTGGAGACCTAAGCAGAACCTGTTGCTTTGGAAAGTCAGAAAAAGTGTTGTAGAAGTCTTCAATACATTGTCACCTGGAAAGGATGAAAATCAAGAATCCAGAGCTCACATTAACTTACTCCCTCCAGGACTCATTGTTACCCAGAGCTGTTTTCTGTCTCCCTCCAGGACCCATAGTCACTGGAAAGGGTTGAAAGTTCAGAGCACATCCCTCAGTATTTGCCTGTCTTCTCAGGAGCTGTTAGCTCCTTTTTCTTGAGGATTGTAATTTTTCATACCCTTCATCTATCAAAATACATTTCCCCTAGGACAAATAAACAAATGGAACTATGCAAAGGAAATATTAACTTTGGTGGATTTCAGTGAAGGACAGTCTATCAAACATTTGTCCATAGTCCCTGAAACGCTTAACTTTCAAATTAAGTAATTCAAATGGTAAGGATTTTAGTCACCCATTTTTAGATTTTCTTATGTCCATATTCGTTTTTCATATGACAGGATCTCACTTACAATTCTCTGAGCTCAGTGGGAGCTTAGTCAGAAGCATCTGGAAAACCTGTGGTGGAAGAGTTTCCTGGTAACACAGGAAGCTGTCAGCACACAGCTATTGCATTTGTCAGATGGTCTGTACCTTTCTCACCATTGCCTTCAGCTAGGAACTCTTCACCTAGCGGTATTTCTTAAAGGAAGAATTTCTGAACACCTTCTTGAACATCTTTAAGATTCTTTCCCCTCTCTTCTTGAAAAACTTCTGCTTCTTTCATTTTTCGGAAGTGTGCTCTTGAAGTCGGGTTTGCTCTACCTCTTGCAACTGCATTAAATACAGTAGCTGATGATGAGTCCTACTTATGCAGGTGGCCAGGGTGTGGCCTGGACTCACCTCCTCCCTAGGGGCAGGGAGTGCTGCCCCTGCCTTCAGAGCAGCAGTTGGCTGAGACCAGAGAGTGGAATTTTAATGTATTTACCTTACAGTAAATATTACATATTGGTTGTTTTTCACTCAACAAGCTTCACTCTGTTTTAAACACCATAAGCTCTACTATCCTGATTTTGTCTTCTAGTCTTCCTTGCTGCTTTCTCCTTCAGGGGAAAGTATTTTCTTAGTCCCAAACTCACTGTAACTGGTGCTTTGAACTATTATTGCAATATTGAGTCCAAAATCATTATCTTGACGTGATAGGAACACAGAATTCATTCTACTTCTACATTCTGCTGATTTTTTGAGCGTATTTTGTTCTTCCATGTTAACTAATTCCCCAACAGCCCACATCCTTCCCCTTCTTTTTTCAGAATGTTGCGCAGTACACAGTCATAAACGTGCAACCCAGGAACAATGTTATGGGGCTGCCAAGCTCAACGACAATTTGAAAATTTTTTCTTTACAATTAAACATTTTCTTAGGCTTAGCCTGTTGTAAAACACAGAATTAATTGGGATGCTGGACTAGTCTAGGTGGAGAAATTCAAATTTGCCTATAGTAATATGTTAATACTAACTTTTATTAATCCACTCTTTCATTTGTATCATGTACTACCTTCTAAGCATTGCATTTTGGATAAAGGGAATATAGTAGTAAATATGACAAATACTGATCTTGGAGTTTAGATTCTAGTAGTAACAGGTAACCATGAATTCTGTAAAGAGGTTGTTGGATATTATGAGTTGGTATAATATGTTTGGAGTGTATAATATGAGGAACTTACCTTGTCAATGGAGGCAGGGATCGCTTCCCTGAAAACATTTGGGCAGAGATGTGATGAATGACTAGGACTTGCATAAATTACAATCTATCAGATACCTGGATCTATCCAACTAGGTAAGATTGAGAGAAATCTAAGAATGTTTAGATGCTTTCTTTTCTTTAGTAAGTCAAGATATAAGTCACTTCATTCTCCTGCCATAGCGTTCATCAAATATATAGATCAAACACTTAGTTTGCAATGTGGAGGAGCCTTGGAAGTTTTAGACTGAATGATAGAAATAAGACAATAAAAGTGAAAGACAAAATTCCATTTTCATGAAACTTCTAAAATACACAAATTCATAAAGAACTAAAGAGGAGATTTCCAGGTGTTGGAGACAGGGAACAAATGGGGAGTTAATGTTGATAGGTACTGAATCCTTTTGAAGAGATTGAAAAATAACCACAAATCACATAGTCGTGGTTTCACAACTCTTTATTAAAATAAAATTTAATAAAAAAATTCATAAATTCAATGTGGTTATCACACTTTATAAACACAAGTGATTATACTTCTTTAAGTTAAAACAGGCCTCTGTTCTGTGGAGACATCATGTGTAGACTTGTAATCTGATATGTAAAGATTCCAGGAAAACAGGTTTTCAGAAAAGAGCATTCACCAATGAATTCTCCTTTTCTTTCCTATTTCTTCTTTTAGAATTTTCTTTTTTTAACTTTTCTAACTTTTCTCATTTTTTTTCAGTACTGTAGAATTAATCTAAGGCTCCATATACAGCTGGGCAAATGCTCTCCTACTAAACTACAACCCTTCCACTCCATACTTTTTAAATCTCTTTAAAAGGCCAATTCTGGCCTCAAAATTGTGGTCTTCCTCTCTCAGCTCTCTTTGTAGCTAGTACAATAGGCATGTGACACCATGCCCAAGAAAACCTCACAATTTATAGAGAACCAAAGAAAAGGAGAGGATTCAGAAGCGAGGTGAAGGAAGAAGAATAGAAACTGTATATGAGGGACCCTCGATAAACATCATAGAAATTCAGAGTTGCATTTTCATAATCCAGAAACACCCCAACCCGACCCTGAGGCTTTTGCACAAGATGCTTCAATGGAGGGGAGTTGGTGTAGAGACTACAGTGGTTGTTCCTCTTGAAGGAATATAGGAAAAGTGCTTTTGTACAATCAAAACTGTCACTTGTTGTGAAATCCTAACAGACACCCAAAATCCAGTTGCAGGAATTCGCCACGTCCACCTCCCACTAGTTCTTGCCAGAGTAAAGCCCTCAGCATGCCATGCAGCATAGCTCTCCACATTCTGGGGCTCTTCAGTTTCTCCATCATATCCAAATAACTTATTTTTAACTTCCTCAGAAAGCCTCATATAGTGATTGGCCCATCCTTGAATCATTCCATTTGTCACTGCACAAGAAAACAAATATCAGGTCAGCACATGGCAAGGGCTACCTACCCAATGTGTCTCCTCCTCAAAGGAACAGAGGAGTACCGAGAGAGTTCAGATTCACTCATGTATGGATAAGGGTCACTATGATCTCTACAGCACCCAAGAATCTTCAACCTATAGCACCAAACGAAAGAAAACTGAAGGAAGGTATTCTGTGCTATGTGAATTAGTGATTTAATATTTACTTTTGGGTGGTTTGTTTCAGGACATGCCCATAAGTCTTTTTTCATTAGTAGAACATTCTTCTTGAATCATTTGTTTTTCATACCCTAATAACAGACATGACTTTGCCATGATTGTGCCTGCTGCATTATCAAAGTTTGAATAAACTGAAAGAAAACAACATTTGCACACTTTACTTGAAAACATCTGTTCATACCATGAATTCAATCTAACTTGGGTTTCAGCCTTCTCCTATCTAAACCTCTTCTCTAGTGGAGCAATAACATAGCTGAGTCATTTTCACAAATCACTCACCTTTCATTTCCCTTCATTTTGAAATACATCTGATGGTATTAAAATTGTTCTTTTTATTGCAAATTTAGTGATTTTTCATACAACTTGGATATTGTGAATAATAATGACTGTGTGCCCAATGCACATCATAAATGCACCTGGGATATAGAAATGATTAAAACCACCAATATCTTATTTAAATCTTCAAAATTAGAATAAACTGAAATAATATAAAATATTGACTGCTGGTCTGAGAATTAAGCACAAGAGTTGAATACTTTTCCTTTCCTTGTTCTGTCTGTATCAGAACTGAAATATGTGTCTCAGGTATAATTTAAGAAGTGCAGTCTTGATCATTGGATTGTGAAAATGCAGGGAAAGAGGAAACATAAGTTTTGGAATATCACCCACCATCTTCTTGTAAGAAGATTTAAAATGTGAAGCAGTTTATTTCTAGGAATCCCCTAAAGAATTGAACCTTACTGTCTGGGGTTCATTCTTACCTCTGAAATGCTTCAGCATGTCCAGGATTCCAGTTACACGCAATAAAGAGACTTCTGGATTCACTGCCTGGGGTTTCTGTCTCTGTACCAATTCAATCCTGTAAGAATGACACACATGTATTTTCAACCCAAAAGTTAACCACAAAATCATTACCACATTTTAATTCCAGATATATTATCAGATTCTCCCATTTTGGAGAATTATGTTTACAATTTGTTCAACACTCTTGTGGATATAAGACGTGTTACATTTTCTAAATTTAATATGTTAAAATCCCATCTCCTTATTCATCTCAAACATTTCCCAACTTAAAAAATTATTGAGTGTTATTCCCTCCCTCTATTCCTCAATCCACCTTGTGAGATACAAAGGTCTTGGGTATCCTACAGAAAGAAGAAATTTCAACTTTGGGACTTTGGTCCACAGAAGTCACCAATGATATAGTCATTGGTTTCTAAAGGGGCAAGGTCCTTGAACCAGTGGCTTTGATCATCTCTGCCTATTGAGAGGATCTCATACAGCCTGGCAGCCCTGATCCTGAGGGTTCTCAGTCAGCCCTTCCCCTCTGAGTTTTGCCACACCTGGGCTGTGCTGTGATGGAACAAGTTCTAGTCATTGCTACACGTGGTAATGAATAATTCTCCCCTTCACAACCTTAGGAATATTCCTCTTTCCTGTCTTTTCACCTTCTACCTCACTAGAATGAGATCCCTCTTGGGAATTATTTGGGAAATTCTCCATAGTAAGGTTTATTCGGATTGGGTTGGAGAGGTTAGCAGGAATGGGAGAAACAAAGCCCAGAATACAAAATCTTTCTTAGGTACAATTGAATTCATCCGTGTCAGAAGAAAATTTTTGAGATCAAGGAACATATTGCTTTAGAGTCTCTTTTCAATCAAAATATTAAATAACCACAAAGTAAATTGTTCATAATCCAGAGCATAAACAATTTCTTCTTCAAAAACAAAGCAACTTTCTCATAAACCAAAGATGATTATTACAAAACTCACCTTTCAAATATGTTCCGACAATCCTATAAGGAAAAAAGAAAAAGGTAATGTTAGTAATGAAAACACTGTTCTTCTCCATCCCCCTCATATTCTGATGTTCTGGCTTTTTCCTTTTTTTTTTTTTTTTTTTGTAACTTTTTTTTACACCACTGTACGAAGTCCCCTAAGGCTATGTTAATGAAAAAGCCCCAAAAGCATGAAAGACAATCTTGGTGTGTACTGAGGAGGATAGAGCTGAGAAACAGTCTGTTGATGCAACAGGACCTAGGATCCCATGTCTCTCATCTTCCAGTCTTATTTCCAAGAGAGAACTAACCATTTCTGACAATTAAAACTAAACACTGAACTATTTAGCAAAAGGTGCAATGAAAATGGGTTGCAAATTGTGTACATCTTGCCTAGGAGAAGGGGAAAGCCTCAACTGCTTTTATGCAGGATAAAAGAGAGTGATGATGTATTGGGCAAACATAAATTGACTATTTCCTATGACCACTGAGTTTAGGGAAAATTTCTCAGAGTGAATAGCACTCTTAGTAACACAAAAGTTGTGTCCCATTTATCTTCTGAAAGGCCTACAATCTCAAGATTACTAGAATAAGCAGAAACATGTGATTGGACAATGATAGGAGTGAAAGAGCTCCTGCTGCTCAGCTGACCCCAGTGGTCTCTGCAGGAAACACTGCCCAGGCAAGCTTTCCTGTCTCTGAGGATGGACCCTCTCTGCTTACCTGGAGCAACTCCATATCAGGTTTGTGGCATATCTCCATCAGCTCTCTGTACATTTCCTTCAACTTTTCTCTGTGTTGGGCCACTCTGATTTCCCTCTCCCTGAGTTCTTGGAAAATTTCATGTGACTCTCTGTTCAGTGTTGCCAGTTGAAATTGCTCTTCCTCAAGGAGAAATTGGTGCATCATCTGATATTGATCTTGGATCATGTTCTTCCTTAAAGTCACATAGTCCTGCACAGATATTCATTTAAATGAATTAGATGTCCTCAATCTCAAAAGAAAATGTAAAACTTCAAATATTGTCTTAGCATCAAGCAAGTACTTCAGATACTTCCTGTTTCATCCCTTCAAAGGGTCTTAAATATGGACTAATACTGTCTACTGCCCTTTCTCTGTTTCTTGCCTCTCTGCTGTTTAAATCAAGACCTCTGAGGGGTCCCAGGCTATCTCCCTATGATGTCTCATCGGAGTTCTTATGCATTATGTCCTCTTTTACCTGAATATTCTCCCTTCTCTTTGGTTCCTTTATCTGATTCTTCTAAATAGTTTAAAATATTTAAATACACAGTGTACTATATTCATACAAAGCACTCCACTTTGCTCATGGGTAAATATCTATTTCTCTCCTCTCCTTCAGAAATATGTTATTCCAGTACTGTGTTATACTCAGTGCCTGGGAAGATTTTTCCAACCTTCAGTGTTGGTCAAGGAATATCAGTCATGCCTCATTCACCCCACATACTAGTACTCTTCACATTAGCTTGTGTTGGCAGGTACTTTTGTTGTATTACCAGAAGTCAGGGCTCTTTTTGCGAGGAAACCACTGTCCTTCCATGATAATTCAAATTTAGCTGATAGTATCCTATTAATATGAATAACATGAAAAACATTTCATACTTACTCCAAATGACTGAGATTTCCTAACTTCTTCATTCAGATTTTCTTGCATCTCCTGAGTCATTTTCCATAAAGGATCCATTTTCTTGAGAAGTTTCTCCTGAAAAATAATCGTAGGTTTTTGTGATAGGGAAGACAATCTTGTAGGATTCCTCCTCTGTGTGTTGGAAAAAAAGCAATGGTGGGAGAAAACAGTAATCTTGAGTTAGAAAAGAGTCACATTTTTACAAATTAGTCTAAATTCATTTTAATATTTGGGATATCAGAAGCATACAATTTTGAAAGGAATGTATAGATAGTTCCTGGGAAAGCAGATTTTACATAATTTCACTAGGAAAAGTTTCAGGCTGCAGTAAAAGAGGCCCATGTTTCTAGTGCTAGCCATCTGCTCTACTGCTGCCCCAATTCCCGATATTTGGAAATATGTTTATTTCTTTTTATTTTTCTTTTCTTGGTGGAGATTGCACCCAAGAACTCATACCTGATAGACAAGTACCTACCACTGAGCTATATCCCCCACCCTTTAAACAAACTCACAAAATAGGACAGGGTCTTTCAAAGTTTTCTGGCTTGACCTGAGACCTGAGATCCTCCTACCTGAACTAGCTGAATAGCTAGGATTATTGTAAGGCCTCAATGCCCTGTTATTTGGACGATGTTTCTAGGGGAACATTCTAGGGGAACATTCAAGAACATTCAACTTAGTAATGATTATAGTGTTGAACTGGTCAACGTTTAAAGGGCATATTCACATCTGGAGGTTTACACTGAAGCAACACCACCCCCACCATCTGAATGCATATCTGTCTCATTATCATGTGTCCTCATTTTTCTCTCTGATCTATACCCTGCAGCTTCTATGCTAGTCCATAGCCATCACTCACCCTGTGCTCCTCCACTGCCCATGACACTGGGCTGTGGCTGTGAATAGCATGTTCTGGAGATTCAGAGCAGGGCACACAGGGCAGGCTCTTGTCCACATGGCAGAAGAGCCCCTTTTCCTCCCTGTGTGCTGTGCAGAGCTGCTTCCCAGAGCTGCTATTGGGGCAGGGTCTGAATTGTCTGGTGAGGGAAACCAGCTTCTTGAGGGAGATGTTGGTCCTGAAGTCTGTCTTTTCTGTCACTTTCCTGCACTGGGGGCAGCACCTTGGCGTTTGGGCTTCCTCCCAGCAGAGGCAGAGGCAGGGTCCGCAAAAACTGTGCCCACAGTCTATGGTGACAGGGTCTAAGAAATAGTTTGTGCAATTAGAGCAAGTGAGTTCACTCTGGAATCCTTGGAAGGCATACAAATCCATGTTTCTGAGAACAAAATGTATAGAAAGAGGGGGACGAGAATTATTCTTCTGTCTTGATGAGCAAGTAAAAATATGAACGGGTTTTGGACAGTCCTGCTTCTTCACTTAAGTCCTACCTAATCTTTCTCTTAACTTCCTGTAGAACAAACCTAGATATGGAAAATACAGACAGGCTGAGTTTGTTCTATGACACAAATGGCAAAAAGAGGTGTGTGTGATCTTTATTTTGTAAAAGCACCTTCTCAATCATTTGTGCAAGTTTAATATAGGGACAAAGAAAGAAGTTCACCATGATTCCAGTCTTACATTAGCTGTTCGCTCTGATTGCCCATATATAATTTTTCTCTCTCTAACTCTGTCTCTCTGACTCAATGCCTGTAACAAATGTAGAGACAGTTTAATTCAAATTGTCTACGCTCTCTGCCCCTCAACGCATAGATATATATTCTAAGGACAATTAAAATTGATTAACTTTAATTCATTTGAAGATAATTTTATCAGTATTGTTTTCAACTTCCAACTGCAAAAACTATAAACAGTTGAATTTATGTTTCTAATCTTAATTAAATAATTTCTTCCAAAAGACAAAATGGAATTGGGGGGTTTGAAGCACACCTCTTCCTGCAGCTAGCTGGGAGGTTGAGACAGGATTTTTAAAAGTGTGATGCCAACCTCAGCAACTTGAGATCCTGGTTCAAAAGAAAAAAATAATAAAAAATTGGGGTATCATACACAGCTGTAGAAGAACCCTGTGTTCAATTCCCAGTACCAAATAATAATAATAATAATAATAATAATAATAATAATAATAATGATAATATATAATATATAATAAGAAATAATAAGAAATAATAATAAATGAAGTTTTTGAATTTTTGAAATTAAAAGAAAATGTCAGACTGTGGATGTAATCATTGGTAGAGCACATGCCAAGGATGTGTAAGGTCCTGAGTTTTATGTGCAGTACCGAAGAGGAAATAAAGAAGATGAAAATTTTCTATTACTTCTCATTAAAGAAAATGATCTTTCCTGGTATTAATTCTGACCATCTCTATGTCTTCATATTTTGAGATGATGATTACTCATGCTGAAGTAGTAATCAGCAACAGGTAATTTGCTGTTATTTAAAACACACTTTACAGGAGAGCTCAGGGCATGGCACATGACTAGTATCCCAGCTACTGGGGAGACTGAGGCAGGAGAAAATTAAGTTCCTGGACAGACTGTGCATCTTAGTGAGACCATTTCAAAATTCAAAAAATTCGAGTTTTCGGTCAGTAGTAGATCATACCTGGGAATCAATCCCCAGTTTCCCCCACACACAAAAAAAAATGAGGAGAAATATTGATAAAACTGCAGAAATATTAAAGACCTGCAAAATCTAATAAAATATAAGCTAACAGAATCAAAATTTTTCAATTCACTTAACAGAATCCAATATTTTACAAATGTTTTAGTTGTATTTATTTTAACCAGAAATAAAAAAGTAAGTTTTTCACTTGGACAAAACTCCTTAAGGTGAAAA
>JAJEJO010052860.1:2678-14850 GCA_020662805.1 Glaucomys volans | reverse complement strand
TTGTCTCCACTGCTTTGTCTAATTGGTTAATGATCTTTATAGGTCTTCTGGTGGAGTTTGTGGGTCTTCTACATACAGGATCCTGTCCTCAGCAAACAGGGCCAATCTGAGTTCTCCATCCCTATCTGTATCTACTCAGGATCCTTAGTTTCCATCTTCTGTTTGATTTTCCTGGCTACACTTTCATGATTTATGTTGAACAGGAGTGTGCAAAGTGGGTATGTTTATCCTCTTCCTGTGTTTAGAGAAAATGCTCTTGGCTCTTCCATTTCTGGATGATGTTGCCCTTGGGTTTGTCTTATGTAGCACTTAGGCTGCTGAGGTCAATTCATTTTATCCCTAGACTTTTTGCTCTTTTAACACAAATGGATGCTGGACTCTGGCTATTTCTTTTGGGGGCATGTAAGGGGATGATCCTGGAATTCTTGAATTTCTGTCTATTGTGTGCAGAAATACATTTATTGATTTTATTTGTCAAATGAAACTTCCATTCCAAGGTAAAAATCTAATGTGACCACTGTAGTATCTACAAAGTGTGTTTTTAAATGCAGTTAGAATTTTCCTATGAAATTACACATCTATTTAAAGTGAGGATATTGGTCTGCAGCTGATTTCCTTGAGCTTTTTAATCTATTTCAAATACCTTTTCTAAAGTATAGTCAATGTATCATTGATCAATGTTCTTCATGTCCCTCTCTCATATTGGCTGTGTCGTTTACTACCTCCTTCGGCATCTGATTTTCTGTTTCATACGTTCTTCCTTTCCCTGTGAACACAGTAGATCAGTAATTTGGAAAGTCTGATTTCTTTTTGCAAAGTAGGCAGCTCATTAAGTTACTGCTCAGCACTGCTCTTGATATAAGCACACAAGTTTTATTTCTTCTCTTTTGATTTTCCTTTGTTTGAAGCAATTTGTAAAATTCCCTCCAGAGACTTTTCAGTCCCACAATTTGTCAAAGAGGAGTCATTCCATTTTGACATAGTCGATAATTTCTAGTGTTTACTTGCTGCTGATTAAGGTTCATTCCACTGTGATCAGAAAAGGTGAAAGATACGATTTTAAGTATTTTGTAAGGGTTGGATGTCCATGACAGGCATCAAAATACCCATGGACACGTAAAGCCAAATTATTTCATTTGATCACACATAGGACACACATATGCTTTCCTAATTTATTAAAATGTACTTAAAATTGGGGAACTAAGAGAAGGCAACAAATAGAATCCAAAATATCCCCTTTGAGTCCCCAAGATAAGCTGAGACAGGATCTGTGTCAATTCATTCATGAAAACCATGTCTGGTGATATTAAATATAGCAATGAATATCTTGAAAGGGAAACCGCTCTGTTCCTTCTTTTAAAGAATGTGTGTACAGGGCTGACATTCAGTCTTTCTTGTGACCAGGATTATTTCATCCTTGTGGGGAAACACAGTTGTTCTTGCCTGTAATGCACTGTGCTATGAAGGAACGGAGCATGTTCTCCAGAATCAGTCACTCACTACCAATCTAAACTAAGCAACCATCTATGATAGGTCAGCTCCATAGCAAGGTCTGATGCTAGGGCCTGGTACCTGTACCTGAGGAGGAAGATGCATGTGAGAAGGGAACATCACACTCCGGGAAACAGATCTCCCTCTGTGGTTGTGGGGTTTGCTCAACACCACAATGTGAAAAAGGTCCAAAGGGAATACCATTTCTCCGTGCTTATGAATGTATTCTCCCTATGACTCAGGGAATCCAAATCTCAGCCTCTGAGGGAGAAGCACCTGACACAAGGAAGATGAAGCTGTGGGCAGGTTGTTCCTCACAGCCACCATTCCATGGACTCCTTCAAACCCAGAATGAGAAACACCACCAGAGGGGACCTGTGGGGCACAAGATTCCGCAGGCAGAGGAGGAGGATCCCCGGGTAAGTGAAGGTCTGGGTAACCGGGGATAAAGTGGGCAGCGTGGGTCAGATTTTGGCTATGATATTACTGATTTGGCCACTACACCTCAATTCTGATGCAACCCACAAAAGGCTGGCCGGGGACATGTTCACAGGCAAATTAGCCCCTTTCTATGTTGTGACAAGATATCTTTCTTCCATGTACAGAACATATACACCCACGTTCTTTTACTTGTCTTGACAATTGGCTAAGCATCACCACCTTTGGAACATTCAAATCTTCTTTCTGGGGCTTTTATATAACAGATGCTATCCAAAGAATATCAGAAGCCTTAGCCATACTAAAAATTCCTAGTGCAAAGGCCCGAGTCTCTAAACTAAAACAAAACATAACTCAGTCTTGAAAATCTATCTTAACCTCGACACTGTAGAGCTGGTTGTGGTTGTGCAGAACCATGAGAACTTGTCTTCTTTCACCCACAGGTGAAGTGCAAGGACTGTGGGTCCTTTGGACACACTGCAAGAAGTAGAAGATGCCCCATGAAGTGGTGGGACAGGGCACAGGTCTCAGAACCCTTGGGGCCAACAAGGGGAAGGAGAACCAGGCAACAAAGCAGCCTGAGAGTCCCCATGACACAGGAAGCTTTAAGCAGCCCGAGCCACAGAAGGACCAGGGACAAAGGTGAGTGATGGGGTAGGTGGTATCCAAGCCCTGAGCATTGAAGTCAAACTGGTGATGTCCCTCCTTCTCCACACAATGACCACAGCATTGTCCAAAGAAAGCGTAAGTGGAGAGAAAGATGCAATGACAACACAACACCAATCCACACCCTGGACATCACTCATCTCCCATGCATTCAGTAAGGGAGAGGGTACAGGTCCCTTCAGAAACAAGACCTTGACAGTCAGAAATGCACTGAGCCCTTGTGAATTGACTTAGTGAGAAATGAGAAGGTCTGCCTAAAATTCGGCCATGGGTGTGATATCAGGGTTGGAAAAGACCTAGGAACAGTCAAACCATATCACAGCAAACACCAAGGGAACTAGAACATGAAACTGTTCTTCCTGCTCTGGATCCATGCAAATACCTTGGTTTGATCCACAGGCAAGAAGAGCAGCAGAGGATGGCTCTAGTCCAGAAATTTCCTAGGAGACCCCAGGGGAGGCAGCAGCCCAATTGGAAGAAAGGGACAGAATCCAGTGCCTATCTCAGGGTGAGTGTCTCCATGGTGGGTTGCCCTTTTCTCTGCTTTGGGTAAACTGGATTGGTTCCTTGTCCATGTCCCTCCTGCTGACTGACTTGCTATAGCCCATTAAGGACGAGGAGACTGAATCTTGTGCATTTCTGCTAAGGTCTCTCCAGTATTATGAGGAAGGCCTATTTCTCCTGATTTGGGATGGGAGTACATATGTAGCAAGTTTATTCCAATGTCTTCAAGGATAGAATGTACTCTGCAGGAGTATTCATGGTAAGGGCCAGCCAACACTCTGAGCTTCAGAATGAAATCTCCTCAGCCCTCACACTTTGCTCAAAGGGGCATTGGCCATCTACATCACTCCAAAGGAAACTTGAAATAGCTTTTACATCTCAAATCAGGAGTCCCAATGTGAAGAATGAGGTATTTTCCCTGATGCCTGAAAAATATCACATTGATATTGTATTTGGTGTCCTACTCATTCTAGTTCAACTAGTGGTACCACTCAAGGTTTAGTTCAGGAGACTGATGAATTACCTTAGAGTTGAATGTCAGAGTCTGGAGTACCTTGACCTTTTATTTGGTTTTCATTGTTTCTTGCCAGAGAGCAAATCCTAATGAATTCTTTGCATGAGAATGTATGTCTTTTCTTCCAGCACACCAACAGGCCACTACCCATGCAGACAACCTGGAAGAGTTTTGTCCTGGGCCATGTGATGGAGAGCCAGGCACCTGCCAAGAACACTGCAGAGAGATTCATCCTCCCTAAAGCACGACCCTTCCAAAGAAATGCACTTGATTTCTACTCCATTCCTGTGCCCAGGAAAGGACAGGAAGTAGCCATCCCTGGCACCAGCCAGCCAGGACTAAGGCTGTCTGGCCACAACACTGCCCTCCACGTGAAGGGAGCAGAAGGAAAGCCCGAGGGTGTCTCCCATAATGTTGCCCAGCCTGCCTCTAAAAGGCATGGTGTGAGCCATGTGCTCAGTACCCAATCCACTGCCAGGTGCCCTGATGTGAGCAAACAGCCCTGCCTGCAGCCTACAGCATGGAGAGCAGGCCATGTGCCCACACCCAGCATCAGGGCCCCAGCCAAGAGACGTGCCCAGGATTCTGCCAAGGGAAGTCAGAATGCCCCAAAGAAACGTAGACTCAGCCCCATTCTGACTTCACAGGGAAGCACTGGCACTCTCTGCTTTGACTTTGCATGTCTCTGCAATCTCTGCCACATATAAGAGGACTCACAATCCAAGTGACACCCCAAGTATCCAAGAAAACTCCACCCCTGTTTTCCGGGATGGATTTTCACCCTCCAAGGTGAAGCTCTGTCCTGAATCCTGCCCCACCCTGCACCAAGTCCAGTCCTCCAGCAGCCAGCTGTGTTCCATGACAGCCCCTCATACTGAGCTTCAGGAGACTGCACCATGACTTCTACAACTCCAGGTTCATAACAGCTCCCTGTGTCTCACACCGACAGAGCCCAATGCTCCTGGTGCAAGTGCTTCCTTTCTTGACCAGTCTGAGCGATTCAGCTCCAATGTGCCTGTGAGTTGCCTCTATGAGGATCTTCAGGTATCCTTCTCCTCTGAGGACAGTGACAAGGAGTGAGGCACTCCATGGCAGGGCAGACTCACCTTCTATTCTCAAGTGACTTGGAGGGAACTGTGGGAATGAGGACACAAAGGTGCAGGAAGCATGTACACGTGGATCATAGGAATTTACTCATTGTGGGCCCTCTTAACTCAGACTCCATACAGGGCTGGGACAGACACAGACATTGGCTCTGAATCATGGAAGCTTCAGATAGGGTTTTCAATGGGACATCTGAAATAGGCTGTGAAGGATTTCGTAGACTTTCCATGGCGTGGAAAATGGAATGGATATGCACATTTGTATATAGAAGGATAGTGTAAGTAGGAGGCTCAGTGACTCTCTGTTGGCCTATGATTGAATTCAGGGCAACCCTGGCTGATCACTGGGACCTCTCTCTTTGAATCACTGTCCTGGCCATTGAAGGGAGGGCTTAACTGTAGAGTATGTCAATGGAAACCATTGTGGATGATTTCCTTGGCCTTAGTGATCAAGTTTGTTTACTTCCTTGGCAAACATGTCCTTCAAATTCATTGTAATCCTAATAAAATTATCCCCATGATTTGGTGTGTCTCTTGCTTGAGTACTTAGCTGTGCAACTCCTTTCAAGCCCATTAAAGTACTATAAGTACTTTTAAACCCCTTTTTTTCTTCATCAATTTCTGAAAACACCAGTAATGTTTTAAGTATGCCACCCTATGGAACATAAGGAAGTAAGACTACTTGATGTTATATTGAACCGCTAGCATCTTACCTTTTGAAATCAATCAGCTGTCTCTAAAAAACACATCCATGTAATCCCATACATGTCAAATTGAAATTACTTATTTCTAAAAACCAAGATATAAGAGAAATGTGTTTGAGAGCACCAACTATTTCTTCCCTCTTGATGAAAAATCTAGAAATAATGGACATTAGATATTGGGATAGACAGTAATATTTCACCAGTTGTGTGACTACCTAGAGAGACTTGTTGAGTTAGCAACCTTTCGAGACCTCCTTTCTTTTATTGGCTTGCCAACTTTAAACTGAACCTTTCAAGTCCTGTCAACTTAAGCTATTTCGAACCATTTACTTTACATTTTTATATATGGGCTCCTGTCAATTTTCGTACCAATCTTATCTAGATGTAACAACACACCTGTGTACATGCACATAAAACAGAAAGACAGAAAGGCCTTGTAGCTTATTTTCTAAAACCCCTTGGATTGAGAGGAGCATGTTCTCCAGATTCAGTCACTCACTACAAATCTAAACTCAGCAATCATCTATGAAAGGTCAGCTCCATAGCAAGGTCTGATGCTAGGGCCTGGTACCTGTACCTGAGGAGGAAGATGCATGTGAGAGGTGAACATCACACTCTTGGAAGCAGATCTCCCTCTGTGGTCATGGGGTTTGCTCATCACCACAATGTGAAAAAGGTCCAAAGGGCATACCATTTCTCTGTGCTTATGAATGTATTCTTCTCTCTATGACTCAGGGAATCCAAATCTCAGCCTCTGAGGGAGAAGCACCTGATACCAGGAAGATGAAGCGGTGAGCAGGTCATTCCTCACAGCCACCATCCCATGGACTCATTCAAATCCAGAATGAGAAACACCCGCTAAGGTGAGCTGTGGGGCTCTAGATTCCTCAGGCAGAAGAGGAGCCTCGCCGGGTAAGTGAAGGCCTGGTTATCCTGGGAGAGAAGGGGCAATGTGGGTCAGATTTTGGCTGTCTCATTAGTAATTTGTCCTCTAGAACTCAATTGTGTTACAACTCATGAAAGCCGGGCCAGGGACATGCTCACAGGTAAATTAGCCCCTTCATATGTTGTGACAAGATATATTTCTACCTTATACAGAGCCTGTATACCCATGTACTTTTATGTGCCTGGACTCTTATCTTAGCATTACCACCTTGGAACATGGGTGGAAGTGGAGGACATCTTTTATGTGAAAGGGCAATTTACTTTGCCATATTAGAGCAACAAATCATTCCTGTACTTTCTCTGCCTGTGTGCTGTTTCCACATGCCAGGAGGTGAGTCCACACTTGGTCTCTGTCACCTTTGCCCATAGGATGTCAAAATGGAGTTTGTCTCAGTAGGTTGAAACTGCTCTTGCACAGACAGGTTGGCATTTCCCTTTCTATCTCCTACAATACAAATCAAACTCTAAACAAAATAAAATCTCATGGTCAAATTCTTATCCACACATCAGGGTTGTTAACTATTATAGACTTCCAATGTTGCTGTAACTCCATTTGCTCACACACACACACACACACACACACAAACTCACACACCAGTTTCAATTGAACTGTTCCCAATTCATTAACAGAGATACGAAATTATCAAAAGTGGCCTCACAACTATAAGCCTTCTACATCCTTGCCAACATTTGTTATATTTTCATTTCTTTCATGATACTCATTCTAACTGTCAATTGGTCTGGTTTTCATTTGCATTTCCTGATAACTAATGATGTCAAGCACCTTTTCAAGTATTGTTGGCCATTTGTATTTCTTATTCATCTGGGGAGTGTCTGTTCGAGTTATTTGCATTTTCAATAAATGACATGCTCTCCCAGAAGAACTTTACCTCTGAGCTACAGCCCTTTTTATTTTTTCAGTCAGGATCTATCTAAGTTGCTTAGGGGCTCACCAAATTGCTGAGACTGTTTTTGACCTTCTGATCTTCCTGCCTCAGCCTCTGGAGTCCCTGGACTTACAGGCTGGTGCTTGGATGCTGGTTTTGCAATGAAGGTTCTGGCAATGCATTCATATTTTGAAAAGAAGCAAAGACAACATCCCCATCTCCCTCCACCAACCCAATCCATAAATTCATCATCCAAAAGAATAGTTGAATGATTTACATGTATAAGGTGGAGAACAGGTTGAAAAATAATTATGTGGAATAAATTCCATTCTTATTTTCTCAATGCAGTTGATTTTGAGACTGGTGAAAGAAAGTGGAGAGAAAAACTACCGAATATATCTCCTTATGGTGGCCCCAACAAGACTTTCCACATGTTTGGCAAATTACAGCAAAAAAAATTAAAATTTGTTTTCTAGTTCAAAGAACATGGGGTATCATTAGAGGTAACAAATTGCAAACTTAATGTGGTGTTCCATTGTGTCACTCAAATAATAACTGTGTCTTTCTATTTGTAGTTATCATTACCTGAGTAAAAAAGTACAAATCTAACTTATTAATATAAATTCAACCATTCATCTTGCTCCACATTTTGGCACACCAGATTAAATGGAGAGGTGAGAGGGTATAAAACTAGAGAGTGGAATCCTTGAAAATGCATATTTTTTTTTCTCAAAAGTCCCAACAGACTGGTGAACACATAGGATCAAATGTGAATAAAGCTCAAGAAGCTCATAAGGAACATGGAAGCGGTGGGGTTGGGTCTGAGAGCACACAGGACTAAGGAAGCCCCTTCTAGGACCTAGAGATAGTCAATCTTCTTCTCCCGCCAACTACTCTGGTGTGTTTACAGCTGAGAGTTGAGATTGTAGACTACTCCATGTTTTTTGTGACAGAGTTTGCAATAATCTCATGCCATTTAAGAAAGATCACTGATTAACAAACTTCTTTCATATGGTTTTTTTTCCATGAACTTGGGTATGTCAGGAGAGGAATAATATTACTTGAAATTATTTAACACTAATTAAAGGTGGTTATCAATATGTTAGTCCTCAGCTTTATATTTTACAAGTATACTTGACGGTTGCTTCACATTTTCTTTCATAGGTTTATTGAGTTAAAGTTGAAAAACAATAAAATGCACAGATTTGAAGCATGTACTTTCATCAGCTTTGGCATGTATGTAACCAATAAGCTCTTATATTTCAAATATTAAAGAAAGTAATGGAAATGATTTTTTAAATTTTTATTAGTTGTGTTGAAACTTTATTTTACTTGTTTATTTATATGTTGTGCTGAGAATCGAACCTAGTGTCTCACACATGCCAGGAAAGCACTCTACCACTGAGCCACAACTCCAGCATATGATTTTTATATTAAGCATTTCCATTCCTTTTTTAAAATTTGAAATCATGCAGACTCCTGCATGATTCAATATATCACAAATTGAGGGGGGGATCGAAGATGGCGGGCTTGAGGAAGGCTGCATTCCTACTTGCTCCATGGATTCCTACTTGCTCGGGAATCAAACAGCAGGAATATGACTCTCAACGAGATTTTATATTCAAAGCACATATAAGGGGTCCCCAGTCGCTGCTCCAGAACCAACTCTGCTGGGCTGGGCTCAGCCCCGCCGCAGGCAGCTACCATCCTGGAGCGCCGGGCCCGGCAGCTGCTTCGGAGCCACAGACCTGGGACTGCACCAGCCAAAAAATGAGTGTGGGTCCCCAGTAGTGCTTTGGAGTCACTGGACGCGGCTCCGGCACCAGCCGGTGGCTTTCCAGGCAGAGACCGAGCATCTCAGGTTACCTGGGACATCCAGCGGTGTCCAGGGATGTCCGGCCGGGAAACTTGGGGACCTTATAGTTGGAACTAATCCACGCCATTTTGGCGGCTTAACTGGTGGAGAAGGTCCATTTCCAGCTTCCTTTGGCCTCCAGCTGCTCCTGGAGAGGTCTGCCCTAAGCCCCTGGGATCGCTGACTCTGGCAGGGAGTTGGAACTGCTCTGAGTTTGGCGGCTTCCCTGGAAGAGGGTTACATTTCCAGCTTCCTGGGGCTGCCAGCTGCGGGGATCGCGGACCAGGCGGGGAGTTGGAACTAATCCACTCCATTTTGGCAGCTTAACTGGTGGAGAAGTTCCGTTTCCAGCTTCCTTTGGCCTCCAGCTGCTCCTGGAGAGGTCTGCCACGAGGCCCTGGGATCGCTGACTCCGGCGGGGAGTTGGAACTGCTTTGAGTTTGGCGGCTTCCCTGGCAGAGGGGATCCATTTCCAGCTGCCTGGGGCTGCCAGCGGTGCCTGGAGTGGCCCGGTGGGGAGCTTAGGGCCTTTGGCCCCAGGTTACAGTGTCCCCAGGAGAGAGCAACCACCTGCCACCATCTGAACCCCCAGCGACGAGTTCAGGTCAGCCTGGGCTCTCAAGCCCAGTGTCTCCCTCACTGAGCACAATTCTGTGACACCACCCCAACTTGATCTAGTGCCCAGGCCCACACCCAGGCCTGGAGTCTACCACCTTGCTGTATCTAATTGTCTATTAACACTAGGCTGCCTCTGCCCAGAAGCATTGATCATTCCCAACCTGCAGGTAGTGGGACAGCACCTTTCTTGGGTCACCGCTTGATCAAGCACCCCTCAAGCAACAGAGGGGAAGATACATGAGCACCATGAGAAAACACGGGAAGAAAGTGTCCCAATTAAACGTAGATGATATATCAAGAGAACCCAAAGACAGCATGGTAGAAGGAATGACAGAAAGGGAGTTCAGAATGTTTATAATTAAAGTGATCCGAGAAGAGAATGATGTGACGAGAGAGCAGATTCAGGTTATGAATAATCGGCTAATAGAGCAATTGCAGGAAGCAAAAATTACTTCAATAAACAGATAGAAATTCTGAGAAAAAAACAAACAGAAATTATTGAAGGAAACAAGGAAATGAAGGAAACTTTCAACCAAGTTAAAAACTCAATAGAAAGCATAATTAACAGAATAGATCACTTGGAAGACAGAACCTCAGACAATGAAGTCAAAATATTTAATCTTGAAAACAAAGTCGAACAAACAGAGAAGATGGTTAGGAATCATGAACGAACCCTCCAAGAAATATGGGACACCATGAAAAGACCAAATTTAAGAGTAATCGGGATTGAGGAAGGCGCAGAGATACAAACCAAGGGTATGAATAACCTATTCAAGGAAATATTATCAGAAAATTTCCCTAATATCATGAATGAGATGGAAAATCAATTACAAGAAGCTTACAGGACACCAAATGCACAGAATTACAACAGATCCACACCAAGGCACATTATAATGAAAATGCCTAACATACAAAATAAAGATAGAATTTTAAAGGCGGCGAGAGAAAAGAATCAGATTACCTACAGGGGGAAACCGATACGAATATCAGCAGATTTCTCAGCCCAGTCCCTAAAAGCAAGAAGGGCCTGGAACAACATATTTCAAGCTCTGAAAGAAAACGGATGCCAACCAAGAATCTTGTACCCAGCAAAACTTACCTTCAGATTTGATGATGAAAAAAAATCCTTCCATGATATACAAAAGCTTAAAGAATTCACAAAGAGAAAGCCTGCCCTACAGAACATTCTCAACAAAATATTCGAAGAGGAAGAAACCAAAAATAACAATCTCAGTCATCATGGGGAGGAACTACCCTAAAGAAAGAGTCCATCAAAGGAGAAACAAAGTTAAGCTAAAAACCCTAAAAAAGCTAAAATGACAGGAAATACAAGTCATATCTCAATAATAACCCTGAATGTAAATGGCCTAAACTCATCAATCAAAAGACATAGACTGGCAGACTGGATTAAAAAGAAAGACCCAACAATATGCTGCCTTCAAGAGACTCATCTCATAGAAAAACATGCCCACAGTCTAAAGGTGAAAGGTTGGGAAAAAGCATACCATGCACACGGACTGAGTAAAAAAGCTGGGGTTTCCATCCTCATTTCAGACAAAGCAGACTTCAAACCAAAGATAGTCAGAAGGGATAAAGAAGGACATTTCATATTGCTTAAAGGTAGCATAAATCAACAGGACATAACAATCATAAATATTTATGCACCAAACAATGGCGCATCCATGTATGTCAATCAGATCCTTCTCAATTTCAGGAATCAAATAGACCAAAACACAATAATACTCGGAGACTTTAACACTCCTCTCTCACCGTTGGACAGATCTTCCAAACAAAAATTGAATAAAGAAACTATAGGACTAAATGACACAATCGCTAATCTGGACGTAACAGACATATATAGAATATTCCATCCATCAAAAAGCGAATTCACTTTCTTCTCAGCAGCGCATGGGTCCTTCTCTAAAATAGACCATATGTTATGCCACAAAGCTACTCTTAACAAATACAAAAACATACAGATACTACCTTGTATACTATCAGATCATAATGGAATGAAATTAGACATCAACGAGAAAGTTAGAAACAGAAACTACTCCAAGACCTGGAGATTAAATAATATGCTATTGAAAGATACATGGATAACAGAAGACATTAGGGGGGAAAATAAAAGATTCTTAGAGGTCAACAAGAATAAAGATACAACATATCAAAATCTCTGGGATATTATGAAAGCAGTGCTAAGAGGAATGTTCATTGCAGAGAGTGCATTTAATAAAAGAATGAAAAGTCAACAAATCAATGACCTCACATTACAGCTCAAAGCCCTAGAAAAAGTGGAACAGATCATCACCAAAAGTAGTAGAAGACAGGAAATAATCAAAATCAGAGCAGAAATCAATGAAATTGAAACAAAAGAAACAATTCAAAAAATTGACGAAGCAAAAAGTTGGTTCTTTGAAAAAATAAACAAAATTGATAAACCCTTA
>JAJEJO010052859.1:0-46710 GCA_020662805.1 Glaucomys volans | reverse complement strand
GGACAGGCAGATGGATGGATGGACAGGTGGATAGATGGGTGGACAGGCGGGTGGACAGATGGACAAGTGGATGGATGGATGGATGGATGGGTGGATGGATGGATGGACGGGGGGTTGGTGGAAAGAGGGTTGGTTGTTTTTTTACTATAGTTTTTACTAGTTTTTTATAACAAAATAGTAAACAAATATAGTTTAATAGGTGTTACTTGCTACAAAAAAAGTAATCGCGTGTTGAGAGATGATGACTTACCTTGGCAGCCAAAGACGGGCTGAGGAGGTGACATCTGAGATGGGACCAGAGTGACAACAACAAGCTGTTGTTCTAAGGTCAAGGGGAAAGCCCTCCAGAGTGAGAGCTCCGCCATGCCAAGGCCCTGGGGCAGGACCAAGCCTGGGGAGCTGTCGGCACAGCAAGGATCCCCTGTAGGCGGAGAAGAGGGAGGGAGGGGAGAGAGTGGGGAGATTCGGAGGGGACAGGGCAGGGTGTGCGTGGCTCTGTGAGCTGCAGGGGGAGCTTGGGCTTTGATCCGAGGCAGTTGGGAGCCACGGAGGGCTGTGGGCAGAGGAGGAGAGGCCTGGCCCAGGTCCTCACAGGCGCCTCTGTCTGCTCTGGGGGCGAGGGTGGCGCCCGAGGGCCTGCTGGTCCAGACGCAGGTTGTCAGCAGTGGCCATGTTTGTCCCGAGCCTCCCCGTGTGCCGAGCCCATGCTGGGCATTGGTGACGCCCTGGTGGCCAGGACAGAGCTGTCCAGACCCTCCGGGGCTCAGGGTCCAGTGGGTAGTGAGATGCACAGCCAGATGGTGACCAGAGCTGAGCCGGGGACGCACAGGGCCAGCGAAGCCATTGTGGTGCCTGTGTCCGTGTGTGGGCTGGGAGGTGGGTTCGCCCGCAGCCTGTCCACTGGCCTGGGCGGGCAGGGAGGCCGTGGGCAGCCCCAACACCGTCAGCATCCATCCAGGGTCAGTCCCCAGGTCTGCCAAGGCCCCAGAAGGGACAAAAGTCGCACTTACACGTGAAAAGAAAGACTACGAGGAATAAAAGGAGCAATTTTTTCATTTAAAAAATGGTGTGTGTCCGTGTGTGTGTGTGCGTGTGTGCGAGTGTGTTTAAGCCATTAAATCAGTGGAACAGGCTTCAGTGACTTAAATTGTCCTAAATGGTCTGGGATTTTCTGAAACTCAGATGCTCATTCCCATGCCAAGGGTGGGTTCAAGTTCAGCGATGGTTTCTGACTTGCTGTGTGGCCTCAAGGAAGCTGCTTTGCCTCTCTGAGCTTTGGTCCACCCGTTTGTAGCATGAGGACAGAAACACTGACAGTGAGAAGCCTTGGGAGGGTAGGGGGATGTCTGCCCAGGGTGGGCACCTTCTGGGCACCCACGGCACAGGGCCAGCACTTCCTGGCTGCTGTCTGTCTCGGGGGCACTTCCCTGGGGTCCCAAGCCCTCAGGTCCAACATCTTTCTGTCACACTGCCCCTCTGCCGGGGTCCCTTCTAAGTGCGTGTCTAGGGCCATCACAGCAGAGGACCAGAGTGGGGGCTGCAGACCAGAGGTGCGTCCCCTCTCCCGGTCCTGGAGGTCCGTCTGCCAGGTGTGGGGCTGCCTTCTGCGGCTCCTGGCGACCTTGGCTTGTGGCCACATCGCCACCTCTGCCTCCGTCCACAGGCCGTCTGCACCCTCCTCTAGTCATGCTATTGGCCGGTCAGCTGGCCTCCTGGACCATCTCACCTCAGGATCCGTGAAGTCTGCAAAGACCCTTTGTCCGCATTCCTGGTCCCGAGATGGGCATGTCTTTTCTGGGGGGCCGCCATTCAACCTGGCTGCCCTCTCATCCGCATCCCATGGCACCCCTTTGCTGCCGGCCTGCCCTCCCCACCCTGTGAAGCCCCTCCTCGAGCCCCCCAGCTGTGCTTGCTGACCTTGACCTTGGCTCTGCTTCCTGGCTGACTGCAGCCTTCTGCCTGCACCCCATCCCAGTCCCAGGAGGCCCCTTCCAGGCCAGAACCCTGACTGCACTCAGACACCTTCCATGGCTCCCCATTGCCCTGGATGTTAGTCCACCCTGATGGCCCGTCAAAGTCCCTGGCTCCCGTCCCCCTGGTGGCACCTCTCACCTTCCCACACACCTCAGAGAGCCCCCGTCCAGCCCAGCCACCCCTGCTCCCCTCACCCTCTGACTTCCGCCAGCCCCATGTCCTCCCTGGCTCAGGTGGACACACCCGGCATGGTATCCATCGCTGCCTTGTCCAGGCCTGGGTGACCTGGCATCACCCAGCAGTCTGGTCTTGTCCCCTTGATGAGCCAGAGCCACCTCTGTACCACTCCCCAGAGGGCGTTCCCAGAGCTGGAGGCAGGAGTGTCCTTGTGAGCTGGGGCCAGGCAGGGGCTGAGCCACTGCCACCACTTGTGGTGACCTGGGCCCTCTGAACCCCAGCGTCCCCTCTCAGCTGAGGGCTCTTGGGGCTGCCTTGCCTGCCTCACAGGGGCAGAGCCCCAGGATCCCGGCCGATTCCCGGGCCTCAGTTGCCTGGACGGCAGGCCGAGCGGCGTCTTCCCACAGACGTCCAAGGCCACCTTGTCTTAAGACCTCAGAGTCTCAGGGGACTCTCAGTGGAGGTGGCAGAACTGGCCCTGCCAGCACCAGGACCGAAGCCCGAAGCCCAGTGGACAGGAGTGGGGGCCGGCCCATCGGAACCCTGGGCTCAGGGTCCAGCTCCACCGGTCACCTGCCGAGCTGTCCCAGGGAGTCCCTCGCCTGTCTGGCCGCAGTTCCTCCAGGGCAGGCAGAACCCACCGGGTCCCTGTGAGAAAGAAGGGCGGGTGCATGCCCAGTGGTGGCTGCCCGGCCCCAGGGCTTGGTGCCCTTGCGCTGCTGTCCGTCGGTGAGAAAGAAGACGTTGTGACAGCGGAGGCCCGGAGGGTCAGACTCCAGGGTGCCCTTGTAGCTGGGTGACCTTGGGGGTGGGCGGCTCGATGGCCAGGGCCTCAGCTTTCTGTCTATGAAGCGGTGGGGGGGGGGGGCCCGTGGAGATGACCGTGCTGCTCTCGGGCTGAGTCCCCGTGAGCACCTGGCCGCCAACTGCTGTGGACCATCACCCTTGTTGCGGTGACGTTGAGTCCTGAGACTCTGGAAGTTTCCACCTTGGGGCAGAGGGAAGAGGGCGTCCATATGGGGGGACCCTCAGGACCCCGAGAGAAAAGTGTCCCCCTGCAGAGCCTTGACTGGTCCCCCAGGGCCCCTGTGAGGGGACTGTGGGATCATCGTGTCTGGCTCTCTGGGCAGGAAGTCCTCGTGGTGGGGACGGTCCTATCCACTGCCCCATGCCCTCCAGGGTCCCGGGTCAGTGGGCATGGGGAGGGGCTGCAGCCCCCTGCCATCCGCAGGTTGGGGTGACCAGGGCTGCAGGTTCACCCTGGCGGGGGGGGGGGGGGGCTGTGGCCAGACTGAGGCCCTCAGCAGAACAGACCCCCGCAGCTGGGCTGAGGCTGTGTCCTCTGCAGCCTTGGTCCAGTGCCTCGCCTCCTGACGGGGACATGCCCTGGGTCCTTCCAGGGAGTAAGGGAGGCACCTGCACCTGGACCCTCGTGTCCCGGGAAACGTCTGGATAGGACGGACTCCACCCAGGTGTCCAGCGGTCAGCACGGAGCCCATGGAGCTAGACTGCCTGGGTTCCGCCCTCAATGACTCCTGTGTCCCCCCATCCATGAAGTGGGGCCAGTACAGCCACCACTTCCTGAGGTCGCCATGAGATATGAAAGTCCAGGATGAGTTCAAGCCTTTCCTTGGTTTTTAGTGGGGGCAGCTCAGTGGCCGAGCACTGCCCAGCGTGGCCAGGCCCTGGGCTGGGCTGCCCAGCGTGAGGCCGGGGTTGTGTCCCCAGCACTGGGAGGCAGTGAAGCGCTCGGGTTCTCTGGCAATGACCTCCGGGGCTGCAGTCACCAAACAGCCCCGGAGGCTGGAGTTGGGCATCGAGTGTGGGCAGCGCTGGCTCCCCCTGGACCCCAGAGAATCTGTCCTCCCCGCTCTGGTGGCCTCGGAGCCCCTACTGGCCCTGCCCATGGCCTGCACATCACCCAGTCTCTGTTCCCGTGTCCACGTGGAGCTCCCGGGTGTGTCGCCGCCTCTGACTGTCCCCCTTTATAGAGACACCGGCCACAAGGATTAGGGGCCCCCTCTAGCGACCTCATTTCAACTGTGACCTCAGCAACGTCCCTTTTCCCAAATAAGGTCACGTCGCAGGTACAGGAGGTTAGGACTTCAACGTATGGATTTGAGGTAGGGACACAGATGCGCCCAAACGGGAACCCAGCCCCAGCCCGGGCCGGACGCCCGGCCGCCAGCCCGGCCGCGCAAGGCGGTTCAGCACCGCGGACAGCGGCCGAGGCGGCTCTGGGCTCTGCCCGCCTTCCGGCCGGGGCTGCCCGTCCTCCCTCCCCTGTGGGCCCCGCCCTTTGCCGCCGTGCCCCGCCCCCTCGGCGGTCCACCCTGGGACCCTCTGGACCTTCCTCTTCGGGGGAGCCAGGCCCAGAGAGGGCAGTGCCTGATCCAAGACCACAAAGCAGGTCCGTGGCAAAAGCCTGCACTCGCCGTTTCAGTGCCAGGGTCCCCTGCCCTCTTTTCGGGACAGGCGTGGCCTCCCCAGCTCTGGGGCAGGGCGACTGGCTCCCTTCTCCCTGCCCCACTGTGTCCCCAGGATCTTCTTCCAGCTCCAGCCGCGTGTCTAGCTGCAGGGCCTCCTCTCTCCTCCTCCATCTCGCCCTGAGGGAGGCAGAGCATGGGCGAGCCCAGGCCGCCTGCCGTCCATCGCGACCATCACACGCACACCTCAGTGGCGGGCGTTTAGTGCACTGGGTGGAGGGTGGCACCATCCATCTCCAGAACTTTCCATGCACCTGAACTGCAGCTGTGTCTCATTGAGCATGAGCTGCACATGCCCTCCCAGCGCCTGGCACCCACCATGCCACTTCCTGTGTCTGTGGGTGTGACGACTCCAGGGACCTCCTGCAAGTGAACTCTGCAGTGGGTGTCCTCCTGTGTCTGGCTCATGTCACTGAGCAACTTGTCTTCGCAGTCCCTTGGCACTGCAGGGTATCGGAGCTTTGCTCCTGTTCGTGGCTGAGTAGTATTCCAGTGTCCATTCATCTGCTAGCAGACGTGGGGTTGACTCCGCCACTGGCTCTTGGGAATCATGTGGCAGTGGACGTGGGTTCTTCTCCTAACACCCCTATTCCTGTCCCCCAGGCTGTGCCTTCCTCACCTACTGTGCCAGGGACTCCGCAATCAAAGCTCAGACTGCCCTGCACGAACAGAAGACCTTGCCCGGGGTGAGTCTTGCATGGTGTCTGGGGAGGCGGCGGGGGGACTTGCTCTCGGCCTTGGGGCTGAAGCCCTTCTCGGGATCAGCTGTGAAGTCCACGTGCCTCTGAACCTAACAAGAGAGCTAAGGAGCTGAGGGGAAGAAATCACCGCCAGGGGACACCTGCTGGTAGCCTCCTGCGGCTGTGCAGGAGTGGTGTGTGTGGTTGGTCAGGTTGTTTACTGCACAAGTGTGCCTGGCCCAGCATGTGTCATTGGCCTCAAAGATGAGGAAGCATCAACAGGCAGAGGGAATAACATGTGCAGAGGCCTTGGGGCGGAACCAAGCCTGGCTGTTGGAGGTCCAGGGAGGAGCCCTGTGGGGAGCAGAGGGAGAGGGAGGCAGGGAGGGCTAGGGTGGGTCATGCAGAGTCCTGGGACTCTGGACTAGAGGCCATGAGGAGCCTAGATTCTGCCTGCTTTTCCTGTAAAAAGGAAAACAGGCCACATGTCCTTAGGGGGCTAAAAGAGCCACGGCCTCCCTTGGGGCTGCTCTGACCCACCTGCAGGGGAGTCTGGCCTGGGAGGCTGGCCTGGGCGCTGTCCCAGGTGAGTCTGGCTGTCAGCCTCTTCTCCACTACCAGGGATTGGGTGGGGACCCAGGGAACCACAGAGAGCCACGTGCCTCAGCTCCGGGGCTTCCCGTGGGGCCCTCAGGGACCCTCAGGAACCCTCCAGCCGGGGCAGTCGGGCCTGCCTGATGGTGGAAATCTGGGGACACCTGGGGGCTCAGGCGTGGCTTGCGTTTGACTCAATTTCAACAAGGATCAGAAAGTGCTGGGTGGCCTCGTCCTCATCCAAGAGAGGAAAGGCCCCCTCTTGGCAGCTCAGGTGACATGGGGCACGCTGGTCGCCACTTCAGCTGAGCCTCCTTCATCTCCAACCTGTCTTTGCTGTGTGACAGTGAGCTAGAAACTTGACCTCTCTGTCCTTTGGTACTGGAAGAGGGCGGCATGTCAGAGTGGGGGAGGAAACTGTAGAGGAGGGGGCCTCGGAGGCTTCACGGAGGCAGCGACGTTGGGGGGAGCACGAGGTCTTAGCCTGTGTGCTGTGACTATGATGAAACCCCGGAGGCAGGCTGGTGCACAAGGGAAAAAAGGCTGGATTCGGCTCGCAGTTCTGGAGGGTCCAGGGCATGGCATTCACATTGGCCCCGATCTGGTGAGGACACTGTGGTAGACGGTGTCACTATGGTGGGAAACGGGAGAGGAAGAGTCATGTGATAAGACAGGAAGCTGGAGGGAGGGAGGGGGCCGTCCAGTGCTTTATAACACCTTGGCCTCCACTCGAGGGCCATGTCCACACCTTCAGGGACACGTCCCCCAGTGACCTAAACATCTCCCCCAGGCCCAGCTCTTAGAGGCCCCCCCACCCAACACTGAGGACCAAGCTCCCAACACATAACGGGGGACAGGCCACACCCCAACCCCCAGGCGAGAAGAAAGTCCCTGGGCAGATGAACAGCGTGGGCAAAAGTGGTCTGGAGTCCGTAGAGGGGAAACCCCAAATTCACTCCCCTTCTTTGGACCTCTGCCCGTCCCTCCCCACCCAGCTGGACGCGGGAGGGCCAGCCCTGGGCCAGCAGTGCCGAGGACCCAGGACACTGAGGACCCAGGACGCGGCGGCTGTCTCCTGCTGCCTAGCAAGTCACCCGCCAATTAGCGGCTCCCTCCGCCACCAGGGGCTGGTCAGCGAGCTCCCTGCAGCTCCTCCCGCCTGCGGCTGTGGCCGGTGTCAGCAGGAGCTCCATTCTGCTGCGGAGTCCCTTCCAAGCTGGCCCCTGGTGAGGCCGGGGTCCAAGGCCTCGGGCCTTGTCACCTGGGCATCTCTGATGACATGGTGGCTGGCTTCCCCTGGAGCACAGGCCCCCGGTGGTGGAGGAGGGGACCGTGGCCCCTTCATGCCCTGGCCTCAGAGTGGGAGCTTCTCATTTCCACCACATGTTGTCACTAGAAGCTCAGGACACAGAAAGACTGAGAGGACCAGAGGGACAAGCCAGCAGAATCTGTCCACTCTCAGGACGCTGGCAAGCCAGAGCGGGTGTGAGGATCTCTGTGGCTGACTCCAGACCCTGCCCTAGCAGCAGCCCTGTGTAGCCGTCTGCTTCCAGACCCACCCGCGGCCATCCATCCGCCCATCCATCTGTTTGTCCATCCATCCATGGTCCAGCCATCCGTGGTCCATCCATCCACCCATCATCCATCCATCCACCCAGCATCTATCTGTCCATCCTTTCATGATCCATTCATCCATCTATCCATCCATCCACCCATCCATCTGTCTGTCCATCCATCCATGGTCCATCCATCCACCCATCTGTCCATCCATCCACCCATTGTCCATCCATCCACCCATCCATCCGTCTGTCCATCCATACACCCACCCACCCATCCATCCATCCACCCATCCACCTGTCTATCCATCCGTGGTCCATCCATCCACCCATCTATCCATCCATCCATCCACCCATCCATCCGTCTGTCCATCCATCCACCCACCCATCCATCCATCTACCCATCCATCCACCCATCAGTTCATCCATCCACCCATCCATCCATCCATCCATCAGTTCATCCATCCATCCACCCACCCATCCATCCGTCTGTTTGTTCATCCATCCACCCACCCATCCATCCATCTACCCATCCACCCTCCCTCTGCGCGCCCCCTTCCCTCCATCCGTTCATTCAACATTTCACTGAGCACCTGCTCTCTGCCAGGCCCTCTGCTAAGCTTCTATTGTCATTTCTGTAACCTTTCACCCCTAAGTGACTCCCCCAGAAGTTCACGGGTGCCCTGGACTTGGCCGGGCTCAAACTGACCACGACTCCCCCGAGGCAGTTCCCCTCCCCAATCCCTGGGCATCCACCTCTCCTTGTCCCCAAGGCCCATGGTCCCCGCATCCTGCCCTCAGAGTGTCTCTCTCTTGGTCACCTCCCTGACTTCTGTCTCGGTGATCCCCTCAGCTGACTCTCCGCTCTGCCCTGCCGTGCTGTGCAGCCTGGGGCAGCGTCTTCCCCTCTCGGTTTTCCTGATCTCCATCTGACTGTACTGGAGAGACTTTGAGAAGTGAGGGAGAGGTGGGTCCTATTTGGAGACATCAAAGTCTTCGTGTCGTGATTTCTGTCCACCCCTAGTTCCAAGGAATTCCTCGCTCCCAGACACGGAGGACCCGCCAGGGCAGTGACCCCAGGGTCCTGCTGCAGGTCTCACGGGCGGGGGCGGGCTTGCCTCCCTGCACAATCTCCACCCTGACCTAGGCGTTCCAGCCCTGGGGACAGGGGTCTGTGTCTGGCTCATCCCCCCACCCCAGGCTGCTGCTGGGGTGCAGCGGGCTGGGAGGAGCGGGGTCTTGATTCCCAAGGGCAGCTGTGACAGATGGCCTCCCAGAAGGGCTCAGGGCCACTGGGGCTGTCCCTCTCACAGTCGGGAAGTTCAGGCAAGATGTGGCGGGCTGCTCCCTGCTCCCTTGGGGAGCTGCCCACACCTCTGACCTGTGGTGGCCCGTGGTGGCATCCTGTGGCTCGCCCAGGTCACCCAGTTTCCCACAGCCTCCCTGCGACTCTCAAATGGCCTCCTGCTCTCAGGACACTTCTGGCGACGGGGTTCCCGCAGCCAGGACCAGCTCCTCTCGGCCCTTCACTCCCTCCACCTGCAGAGACCCCGAGGAAGGCAGGTCCACAGGCTCCCTGGATCGCACTGTGGACGTGTCCTTGGGGGCCACCACTGAGCTTACACTCATGGTGACCACACACTGAGAGGCCCAGGTTGGGTGGCCCAGACGCACTGCAGGGAGACCCACGTCGGCCCCTGCAGCCAGGGCTCCCGGAGGATGGGGGGACTCTGCTGGGGGAGGTGGGGCGGGTGGTTGGGAACTGAGCGAACTGAGCCTGGAAGGCAGGACCGTCCAGCTGGGCATGCAGAGGGCCCCACTGAGGCAGAGCCAGGTTAGGGTGCAAGTGAGTCTGAGCCAGGTGGACCCACCCCCTAGGGACACGCGAGTTGTCACAACTGGGGTGTCCCACATGGAGTGGACCCTGCCCCGCGCCCGAACTGCCCAGGATGCCCGCCCCGGGAAGGAGGCCAAAGTGCTGAGGGAGACCCTGCCCAGGACCGCAGGGGCAGGAATGTTCCAGAGCACACTGCCTGACGGAGGTGTGGACATCACACATGTGACTCAGGGTTCACTAGGAGCAACACTGAAAGGCGAAATCAATTTCAATATTGTATTTAGTTTTAGTTTTTTTTTTTTTTTGGATCCAGGGAGTAAACCCAGGGACACTCGGCCACTGAGCCACATCCCCAGCCCTATTTTGTATTTTATTTAGAGACAGGGTCTCACTGAGTTGCTTAGGGCCTCGCTAAGTTGCTGAGGCTGGCTTTGAACTCACGATCCTCCTGACTCAGCCTCCCAAGTCGCTTGGATTACAGGTGTGCGCCACCACGCCCGGCCAGCCTGGTGTTTTGAAATGATTCTTTGAAATGGTGTGAGGGAAGGGTGCCCGGAGCACAGATGGCAAGGTCTCTACTGTGTCCCTCCGCACGGCCAGCTCCTGTGGCCCCTACCCTGCGCTTTCTCCCAGGTGAAGGCGCCCATCCTGGATGTTCCCCATGGCTCACATATGGCAGTGGCTTCCTACAATACCAGGGCCCGCCTGTCCCTTCCCACCGAGCACCCCTGCAATCACGTCACACAAGCTCTTTCGTCTTGCTCAGGGGGTGTGGCTGAGACCCCTGCTTGGGTAGAGCGGAGGTCTGGCTTTTCACGGCTGCGTGGTACTCCCTGGCGATGGAGGCATGCTCGGGAGGTTGCAGCACCTGCATCGATGAGCAGGGATGCTCAAGAGTGGCTTTGGTGGCACCTGGCGCCCTGCTGCCTTGGAGACCAGGCGCTCTGCTCAAGGACTCTCCTGTGTGGGGAGCTCGCACCCACCGATTGGAGAGGCTGCGTTGGCCTTTGGAGTCACCCTTCAGTGGGAGGCCCTGAGGGGCAGAGGCGGGCTCTGCCTCGCCTATCAGTCACCGCTGAGCACACTGGCCGGAGTCCCCTGAGGGCTTGTCCACACTGGACAGGCAGCCACAGAGGCTGGCGCCCTTCGGGGAAAGAGTCCACTGGGTCACGTGTCCTGCCACGCACAGCCCGGTGGCAGAGCAAGACCAGGGCACACACGAGGCCATTGCTCCCGGCCCTGCCCTCCTCCCCTGCAGAGGCCTGCATGCTGGGGACGTGGTGCGGACACTTGTCTTTCTCCCCGTGAGCCGGGACGGCCTGGCCTGGCGAGGCGCCTGCTCGGGGCCTCGGCCTCCCCACCCCCAACACTGCTCTCAGAAGCAAAGTCACCCCTCCCGTTGCCTCTGCATGTGTGACAGCATCGCCCGTGGGGGACACCGTTTAATCAAATCTCAGCATTCCAGAATAAGATCCTAAATTGAATAAAAGTCTCCCAGAATAGCAGCTGAGTGGACCTCGGGACCGCAGAGCCGGGCGGCCAGAGGCCGTGCGCTCCAGGGAAGCCAGGGTCCCTCACCCTGGAGCTGGAGGCCCTCTCCAGGTGGGGGCGGCACCAGCCAGGCCACTTGGGAGGACGCTTCCCCTTTCCTCACCAGGTCCTGCATGTCCAGGATGCCAGGTGCTCCCTGACTCCCTGCTCGGGGAGGAGTCGCCCGTCCACGAGTCCTTGGTATTCAGAAGGGCCTTCAGCTTAGTGCCCTCCTGACTCCTCCAAGGGTCCCTGGGTGGCCCTTAGCAGGAGTCATGGCCACACCCACTCCCAGGCTGCAGGACTCGGCTGGCCACGGCCAAGCTGGGGCTCACCGAGCAGCGTCTGAGGCCATGGCCTCCCGAGCCTCGGTCTCCTCCCCTGTGGCATGGGCTGTGGAAGTGCTTTGGGGGCGCTGGGAGGTGCTGCCTGCCAGGCCATGACCTGTGACTTGGGCACACGTGCCAAGGATGGAGGGGGCGAGCCAGGGCCAGGGTGCCCTGCTCCCGAGGGCCTTTGTGCGCAAGCGGGTAGGAGCTCTTGGTGCGACTCAGGCCAGGCACTGCCCATGAGGATGGGGAGCTTTGCTTTCTGTGGATAGAGAGGACCACAGGCTGTCATTTGGGACGCTGTGCTGGGCTCTTGTGGGCCTCAGATGCCAGGGCGAGGAACCAGCGTCCACCCAGTGCAGTCTGGAGGCCCGGCAGCGTCCGGAGCGGGCAGGGGCTTGGTTTGGTTGTGCAGCGGAGGCTGATGATGGGCATCTACCCTACTTCGTTCCCCTCCACACCATCTGCTTGGGGTCTCCCCTGGACCCCAAATCTTCCAAAGGCATAACTTTTCAAATATGGTAGATTCTTGGCTTCCCCACCTGAGCCACAGAATCCTCTGTGGCTCAGTCCTCCTCAAGGGCCTCAGTTTCCCCATCTGGCCAGACATGCAGGACCCTGCTTCTGCAGGTAAATGCGGCTGGGCTGGAGTCACTCAGCAGCTGGGAGCAGAGCAAGGGCTGGGTCCCGCACTCAGTGCATGCCCACCCATCCCGAAGGCCCCTGACACCCTGGAGCCCCCGCCCCCAGGCCCTCCCCAGAGGCAGGGGTGAGTCCTCAGAGGACCCCGGGTAGACCAGCAGAAGCTGGCCCGCTTCTGACCGCCTCTCCCTCCTTTCCGGTTTTGCCATCTGTGAAATAGGAAGGCGTGTTTCCAGCTCGTCCTGTTGTTTGGAGATTAAATGGGCCACTGAAGGCTGCTGCCAGGTGGGACGGTGTCTGGCCACCCCAAACTCCCTCAGAACCACGGTGGGCTTCCATCTTCAGTGCTCCCCGGTAGTTTCTGGCTCTTCACCGTTCCCGGCTCAGCCCTGACCCTTCTCCCCTCCACCTGGCCTGACCCCATGAAAGTGTCAGTGTCTGCCCGTCTCCCCTTCAGCACCATTGTGGGGGCCCCTCCCTGGGCTCCCAGAATTTCTCAACTTGGACACGCCGGAAGTGTTGAATACATAAGAAGAGGAGGGAGGGGTCAGGGAAGGGCTGCAGAGATGGGGAGCCCGAGAAGGTGGAGGAGGGAGGGAGGGCATTCGGAGGAGACCTCGGTGGGACAGATGGAGAGAGGGAGCCGGAAGGAGGTGGGCAGAGGCAGATGGGCGGGCAGGGGCGACAGGAGGGGTGGCGCGGGCCCGAGCCTGCGTGTGGTGTGCGCGCCCGTGCGCCCGGGGCGGCCGGGCAGGCGGCCGCACGTGGATGCCAGCCTGGCGCGTCTCTGGCCGGTGGGTAAGGCGGGCGCCGGGTTGCGGGGCGGGACCGTGGGGCCTTGGAGACCGGTGGCGGCTTGGGGCCCTGGAGAGGAGAGGGCTACCCACTGGCCTCTTGGGCCAGATTAGGACCCCCTTCCGCACCTCCAGCTGACCCAGGAGGCAGAGGAAGGTCCCCGCTCCAGCCGCGGAAGGTCGGGGGATGGGGAGTAGGGCCCGGAGGAGGGGTGGGGGAGGGTTGGTGATGGGGGCGGATTCTCTCCCGCGGCCGCCCCTCCCTCCCTCGGGCCATCCATCTCTAAAGATTATATTTAAATATCTCTTTTGTGCAAGGCAAGAGCTAGGCTCGCCCCTAAGAGGCGGTTTCCATGGCAACAACAATTGCCAGCTTCCGTGTGGTGAATCAGCGTTGCCATGGTAACCCCATCCTCATCTGCCCAAGGTGCTGGGAGTAGGGAGGAGGTGAGGGCCAGCGGAGGCGGGTGGGAGAGGAGGGGGAGCAGGAGCTAGATCTCAGATCTCAGGTGCCCCCTGCCCCCCACGCCTGGCCACCCCAACCCAGAAGCTGATCGCATCTGGTTGAAATAATCTCCCTCTGCCTCCAGCTAGCAGGGTGTGGTACCCAGGTGTAGTGGGCCGGGGCGGGGGCGGAGGCAGCGGCTGATGGAGGGGAAGGGAGAGGAGGCTGGGGCCCTCCTAGGTGGTCTGAGGTCCTGGCCGCCTGGCTTTGGGGGAGGAGCTGGGTTGGGGAAATTGGGAGCACTGGGGACAAGAGCAGGCCTCTGGTTCTGGGGCTCCCAAGGCTGAGGTCAAATCGAGGCAGCCCGCAAGCACTCAGGAAGGGGGCGGGTGTCAGAGGGGAGGGTCCTAGCGAGAGAGGAGGGGATCCGGAGAGGGGGAGGGCCTCAGCAGGGCGGGGCTCAGGGGGGAGGGAACCGCGAGGGCAGGGCCCAGGGGGGTGGTCCGTGTCCTGAGCGGGTGTGAGCTGGGACGGGGTCTGAGAGGAGCTGGGATCCGAGGGGCAGGAGTTCAGAGAGGCGGAGCCGCCGGAGGCGCGAGGGCGGGGCTGGACCCGCCGTGGAAGCTCGGAGTGCGCCGTCCACCAGGCCTTCCGGCCCGAGCTCTGCAGCCGCACCTCTTCCTGGGTCTTGATTTTGACATCGGGAAGGTGGGTGCACACCGCGCCCGTCTCGGGTTGTCGGGCAGTCTCGCTGCGATTGCAAGAGCTGAGGCCTTTCCAGGGCCTTCTCCGTGCCCGACCCCAAAAGGCAGAGAGGTGAAAGCGCACTCGGGAGCCCTCGGGGCTGAGGGATGTCCCTCCTGGGAGGGCCTGGTTCCAGCCAAGGGCGCCTTTCTATGCTGGTGGACAGAGGCCACTCCTTCTGGCCTTTCAGTTCTGCAAGTCTCTGATTTCCCCACGTCCTACCCTGTGTGGATTGACGCAGTGGTCCCCAGTTGGAAGGAGACAGCAAGACATAGACACTTCCAACCCTGAGGCAGAGGGAGCAAGGAACCCAGGGGGTGGGTGGATTGCCAGCCTAGGGGGTTTAGAGCTGGGTTTTGAAGGATGAACAGGAGTTCGCCAAAGTCTCCGCTTTGGGAGGAGAACCCTGTCCCAGGACAAGTACATGCCTCCCCTACTTCCTGATCTCAATATCCACATTAGCTGGTGCCCAGCACTGCGAGTGCCGTAGAGGTGCAGCGGGGGGAGTACCTTCCGTGGAATGTGGCTTTCAGTGCTTGGGGTTGGGAACAGGGGAGTCCAGAGCAAGGGAACAATGGGTGCAGATGACTTGCTGCTGGTCACTCAGGTACAACAGTCCTTCCACCCAAAGCTCATGGCTCTGGCTAAAAGTAGTTGCCTGGGTGCATCTGTTAGCTACTGCTGACTAACACACAGCCCCGGGCATTGTATTTGCGCATGACTCTGGGTTGGCAAATGCAGTGTGAGCTCACTGGATGATCCTTCTGCTGACTCCTCCTGGGGGTCATTCAGTAGCTCACCCAAGTTTGCCCCTTGGCATCTAAAGGTTCCAAAAGGGCAGGAGGGAAGGGACAGGGCCCCCTGAGGCCCAGGCTCAGAACTTCCATAACATTCTGCCAGTCAGAACATGCCAGAGAGCCAAGTCCAGGTGCTGGGGCTGGGGAAGTGGACTCCACTTCTTGATGGCAAGAGCCGCAAAGTGGCTTCACATACAAGGTCGAGAGGATTGGGGCCCTCATTGCAAACATCCTGCCAGGTTTGGGGGGGCAGAGTCTTCCTGGAGGAAGGGGTGATCGTCACTGGGTCTTGAAAGTGAAGAGTTCGCCAATCAGTCCCACCCTGGGACCTGTGTGTCCTTCAGTTTGGGATGTTAGTAGAGGCTGTGGGCTGGCGGATGCTGAAGCGAGTGAGGTGCGCACAGCGTCCAACCGGGCTCAGGAATGGCCACTGTATCTGCCTGCCCCCTGCCCACCTTGACTTTGCCTCCCCTCTCTCCACAGATGGCGCGGCCAATCCAGGTGAAGCCTGCTGACAGCGAGAGCCGCGGAGGTAGTTGTCATCTCTCCACGGTGGCCAGGCTGGGGTCGGCAGAGGAACGGGGAGGAGGGGAATCCCTTTCTACCTGTCACGGCAGGGGACAGTGGGTGGGGCCTGCGGATCGCAGGAGCAGCTGGCCTCGCAGCGGTAGCTGCAGCGGTCACATGCGGCTCGCGCCCCCTGGTGGTGGGACGAGTCCAGGAATGGGTTCTGCCCATTGCGGCTGCGGGCAAATACCCGATCCTTTCCAGGGCGTGCTAATGGGGGTCTTTGGAGAGGAGGGGGTCCTGGGGGCTGTGGGTCGTTCTCTGGGATGCACGTGTGCATGTTTGCATGTGTGTATGTGAGCGCGCTCCTGTGTGCACGCGTGCAAGCCTGTGTGCATGTGCAGCCGGTGCCTGCCAGCACACATGGGCACCTGTGTCGGAGGACCTGCCCACTTGCACGTGCAGCTCTGCCTGGCCTGTGGGTGGGCGTGTGTGTGCACGCACGTGCACTTGGCCATTGGAGGCTGGGCGTGCGGGCTACCGTGCGGGCTGGGGCTCTGAGTCTGTGTGGGGCTGTGCCTCTGGGAGGTGCGCACAGCTGGTCGTTCTTGGTCAGTGTCATGTCCTCTCCCCATCCTGGGTGGAGGAGAGGGGCAGGTGTGGGGCAGGTTGTTAGGACCACTGTGTATGTGTAGGAGCCTGGTACTGCTGGTCTGGGTCGGAACCACTTTCACTTTGCACCCTGGCTGCCAGTGTGGAGGAGGAGAGGGGAGGGCTGTGTCTGCAGGACTCCGTTTCTCTCCCTTCCTCCCCTTCTGTTTCTCTGATTCTCTCTGCTCTCCCTCTCTTTCTTTTTTTTCTCCCTGATGCTCAATCTCTCTGCTTCTCTCTTCCTCCCACCCTCATGAGTGACAGCTGCCCGAGAAGGGTTTCCATAGTAACCAGCTCACCATCCCTGGGAGATGAAGCTGCCACTTCCCTGATTACCAGGGAGCAGTGCCATCACAGAGGGCACAGCTCTGGTGCCTCCCATGGGAGAGGCTGGCCCAGCCTCTGGCCTCGGACTCCACAGGTCCAGCCAGCCCCCCCACCCAGGTGCACCAGATGGGGCTCCAGGCACCCCTGGCACCTGGTCCTGGTGCACATGCCCTCTCTCATTGGACATTGGTTGCCTTTGCCCCCCAGCCCCAGCAGGGCTGGGCAGGGGGTTCTTCTGGGCACTGCCGAGAGCAGGAACCTGAGCAAGTACCCAGGCTGGCAAACGCGGAGGGAGGTGGGCAGGCAGGCAGGGACCCAGGCCGAGCAAGGCGGCACCCAGCCACGTGGTGCTGTGTGAGGTTCTTGGGTGCTCAGGAGGGAGACCGTCTCTGCCTGGAGCGGCCAGACAAGGCGCGGGATGCCGGGGAGGGCATCCAGATGGGCACAGAGGCTGGGAGATGGGCACTCGAAGGGTACAGAGGATGCTGGGGGCAAGTGGGCAGCACAGCCTGGCCTGTTTGCCAGGAGGGCGTGTCCCCCGATCCCTCGCACAAGCCAGGAGCCAGCAGAGCCCCCCGCACCTGTCCAGGCCGCACTGGGGGCCAGAGAAATCACCGAGGCCCCGGACTCCGCTGAGGTGGTGTCTCCGCCCACAGGGGACCGGAAGCTGTTTGTGGGGATGCTGAACAAGCAGCAGTCGGAGGAGGACGTGCTGCGGCTCTTCCAGCCCTTCGGGGTCATCGACGAGTGCACGGTGCTCCGGGGGCCTGACGGCAGCAGCAAAGGTGACGGGTGGGCGGGGTCTGAAAAGGAGGTGGGGCCGCGCGAGGGGCGGGGCCGGCTCCTGGGTGGGCGGGCCACGCGGAGAGGACGCGGGAGGGCCAGCGGGAGGGGCCGGCTGGCCGGTGGCCCGGCGGTGGCCGGTGGCCGTGGGCGGGGAGCCCGCCGCCTGGTTCCACTGCGCGCCCTTGGGTGGCCTGGGGCCGCTGCCTCTCGACTTGGGCTCCCGACTTGGCCGGTGTGCGGATGCGGTTCTCTCTGCGCCTTCCTCGCCGTGTCTCACCAGGACTGGCGGCCCCGATGGTCTCTTTTGCTTTGAAATTGAGATGTAACCCACACACAGGGTGTAATGAGTGCTCTTGGGAGGAGCCTCTCAGCCGCCCCAGAGCTGCCTGTGCGCCTGCCGCCGTCCCTGGTCTCTGTGCGCCCTGGGGCCTCTGTCCATGCGGCCATCTGGCTGAATTTGCTGGTATCTGGTGGTCTCTCGTGTGTCTGCCTGAGCTGCCGGTGTAGCTGGCTGGGTCTGCCCTGGGTGGGGGCCTGTGGACATGGCCACTTAGCCCGACTGCCCCAGGACGCCCCTGTGCAGGGGTGTGTCCTCTCCATCCCGCACATCTGGATCTTGTGCGGGTGCTGGACTGTTTTCCAGGCCTGGCCCTCCGTCATTCCAACAGACAGGACTTCCCAGCGGTGCCCGCGCGTTCGTTGTCCACTTCCGGGTGTGACTGACAGCCTCTGCCTGTTTGTCTGAACAGCGGGCAGGCAGCCTGGTTCTCTGGCCGACCCACTGGGAGTGCAGTGGCTGAGGTTGCTGTCTCCCTGGCTGGCTGGGTCACTCTCTGGCCATCCAGCAGTCTGGATAAGTGACTGCTGTCTTCCAGCCATCCGACTGTCCAGCTGTCTGGCTGAGCCTGTCTGGTGCTGCAGGGCTCCCGTGGCCCCACCGCCTAGTCCTCTGACCCTCCCCTGTCTTGACCAGGCTGTGCCTTCGTGAAGTTCTCGTCTCACACGGAGGCCCAGGCGGCCATCCACGCCCTCCACGGCAGCCAGACCATGCCGGTGAGTAAGAGTGCCCAGGGCCGCGGTGGGGGGCACGGGCAGAGTGACGGGCACCTGGACAAAACCAGCACAGCAGCCAGCAGCCTTCGGCTCTTTTTCAGAGGGGGCTTGGGGAGGGGCGCAGGCGTGGTGCGTGTGTACCCGTGTGCGCACGGGAGGTAGACCCGCGTGTGCACAGGTGTGGTCCTGGATGACAGGCAGTGCGTGTGTGTGCTGCAGCCTCGTGCAGGGCCAGTGTGCCTGCGTGGACGTGTGGGTGGCGTGCGTCTGGGCGAGCGTAACTGTGCATGTGGATGTGCGTGTGTGCGTCCCAGAGGGAGCTGGGGAACATGACCAGGACGAAGGCTGGGTGCTGGGGACAGCAGCCAGGGGGCAGTGGGAGATGGGGCCAGAGGCCCCGCAGTCCAAGGCTGGAGCCTAGGCCTTCTCCCCGGCCAGTAGCAAGTATTCCTTTGGGTCAAACTCGGGGTGGGGGGCAAGATTGGAGGCCTGGACTCGGGTCCAGGTAGGGAGGACAGGGCCTGAGCTGGGGCCAGGTTGACAGGAGGAGGGCTGGTCTGGAAGGTCGCTGTGCATGCCCCGGGGCCCGGACACACACCTGGGCAGATGCCCGGCCTGGGATGCCGACAGCCACCTGGGCTCACCGTGGCCCCGGCTCCTTCAGCTGGGGACCTGCGGACGTGGCTGGGAGCTCTGGCATCGACCCCCTTTCGAGGGGCCTGAGCTGGCAGGTTTGGGGACCCCAGGTCCTGGCTACCTCCTGCCCTTCTTCCCCCACTGCTTGCCGCACCCCGCAGGGAGCTTCCTCCAGCTTGGTGGTCAAGTTTGCCGACACCGACAAGGAGCGGACACTGCGGCGCATGCAGCAGATGGTGGGCCAGCTGGGCATCCTGACGCCGTCCCTCACCCTGCCCTTCAGCCCCTACAGTGCCTACGCCCAGGCTGTGAGTGGCCCCAGCGCATGGGCAGTGTCCAGCATGCTCCCAAGCCCGCGCTGGAGATGCAGCTCGGCCTCTCTCCCGCTGGCCCAGGAGGGGTTCTGCCCCGGCCTTCTCCTGGATCTTGCTCCACCTCTCTGATCAGGACCCTGTCCTGTGTGGCTGAGCCCCTGACTCCATCCTGATTCCTGAGCCTCAATCTGGAAGAGCCCCTACCCACTAACTGAACCCCAAGTCCAGGCCAAAACTCTAACAAAACACAGTGCCAGGCTCAACCACCACATCCAGACCGAGCCCCAACCCCAATTTGAGACCAAACTCAGACTGAGTCCCTAAGCCAGATTGTACCCTGGAATAAACCCTAGTCTCAAATTAAGACCTACCCTTGGGCTGAACCAAGGTCCTGGCTGTCTCAAATCAAGATTAGGTCCCATTCTGGCTAAAACTCCAAATCCAGGCTGACCCTGAGATCTGACCTGCCTGAGCCCTGACCCCAGGCTAAGCTTCAGTTTCCAGCCGAACCAGACTGAGTCTTGATCCCAGGCTGAGCTTTAATTGCTGACTGAGCCTTGATTCCAGCCTGGGCCAAGACATACCCAGCATGGCGCGCTCCCTTCACCCAGATGCTGGGCCAGGCCTTGTGCTGAGAGCCATGATCTTAGGGCAGACTGCCTACTGACCCCTCTTTGCCCCCAGCTCATGCAGCAGCAGACGACGGTCCTGTCCACCTCGGGCAGCTACCTGAGCCCTGGTGTGGCCTTCTCACCCTGCCACATCCAGCAGATCGGCGCCGTCAGCCTTAATGGGCTACCCGCCACGCCCATCGCTCCTGCCTCTGGTGAGCACGTCAGGGGCCTGAGGGTGTGTGGGCAGGACCCCGGTCCAGCAGCCAAGGCTCCTGACCCTCCTCTGCCCTGCAGGGCTGCACTCGCCCCCGCTGCTTGGCACTGCTGCGGTGCCTGGCCTCGTGGCTCCCATCACCAATGGCTTCGCAGGTGTTGTGCCCTTCCCCGGGGGGCACCCGGCCCTGGAGACTGTGTATGCCAATGGCCTCGTGCCCTACCCAGGTAACTCAGGGTGGGCCCCTGGAGCCCTGTGGAGCAAACATGAGTCCTTATCCCATGGATCCCAGGGAACAGCGGGCAGGACAAAGGAGTCCCAGCAAAGCAGGTGTGAGCTGTGGGCACAGGAAGGGAGGCCCTGCAGGTGGATAAACAGGACCTACATCCAGATGGTTCTGGGTTCAAATTTCAGTTTGGTGGCCCACAGCTGTTTCTTCAAGCCTTGAGTCTCAGCTCATCTAGAAAATGAGGACCAGGTGTGGTGGTGCACACCTGTAATCCCAGCAGCCTGGGAGGCTGAGGCAAGAGGATTGTAAGTTCAAGGCCAGCCTCAGCAACTCAGCGAGGCCCTGTCTTGAATATTAAAAAGGGCTGGGATGTGGCTCAGGGGTAGAGCACCCCAGGATTCAAACCCCAGTACTGGAAAACAAAACCAGAAAGCAGCAAATAAGGCCATGCCGTCACCTCATGAGGTCGCGGTGGCAATGAGCCCGTCATAAAAGCACTCGTCCCCTGGAGGGAGGAACAGCACCAAAAGTCTTAAATTTTAATGTCACGACTGGGGGAGGCCTGGATGCCTTTACTCATTCATTCGCTGAATAAATGCTGACCATGCACCCGTCAGGGCTGCGCCTGCCCTCCGCAGCACACACCCCACTTCTCTCTACCTTATACCAAAGATTTTAGGACAAACCCCTTCCAGAACCTTCTGTCCATAAGTCATCTCTGCCACGGAGGAGAACTGGGTGCAAACTCTTCATTTTGTAACAATTGGAGTCGAGGGGTGCAGCGCAAATGACACGGAGCGACTCCAGGGAGCCCTGGCCTGGCTGCCTCCCCACGAATCCGTGGGCCAACATCTCCCGCCACCAGATTGTCACCACCAGGAAACTGACCTTGATGTAGTGCAGTCAGCTCCAGACCTTATTTGGATTATGTCATTTTTCCATACCCCTCTGTGTGTGTGTGTGTGTGTGTGTGCGCGCAATTTTGCTAGAGATTTGCGTAACCACCACAATCAGGAAACTTGTTCCATGTCCACAACATGACTCTTGCCATCCTTTTATGGTGACAGCCACCGCCCTGTGTTGTAGCCGCCTCTGCCCTGGGGCAGAGTTCTCAGGCAGAAGCTTCCCCCAGACTCATCAGTTGTGGCGGTCAGGACCCCCTGACCCTCTCCCCTTCTAGTGGCAGCCAGGAGGTCTCAGCTGGATGGGGGTCCGCAGGGCCTCTGATGGACAGGAAGAGGATGGGCAGTAGTGAGCAGGGAAGGCTGAGATGCAGCTGAACCCAGAGAATACAAGGGAGGGATGAGGGTCACCACGGGAAGGTGAGGGGGTCGGGGTAGGAGAGGCAGATGAGGGGCATGGGTAGATCCTTTGGAGTCTGAGAAACCCGGGTTCCTTTGGCTTCTGCCATTTGCTGAGTGCTTCAGTGTGAGAGGCTTCACCCCCCAGCCTCAGTTTCTCCACCTGTGAAACGGGGTCACACCCACAAAGGGTTCAGCACAGAAGCGAAGCTGGGGCAGATGCCTGTTGCTCTCCCGCCTGCCCTTAGGGGTCGGGGGTGACTACAAGACTTTTGCTGCCCCCAGCCCACTCCTCCATCTGCCCCGCAGCTCAGAGCCCCACGATGGCCGAAACGCTCCACCCTGCCTTCTCCGGAGTCCAGCAGTACACAGGTAGGGAGGCAGCTGGGCGGCACCGAGCTGGCACCGGCCACTTCTGATTCTGGCCAAACCCTCAGGGCCCCCCTCTCCTCTCCCCTTGGAGACCCAGCCTCTGGCCTCGCCCATTCAGGTCACACCCCTGGTCCCTGTCCTGCATTCATCCCCTGACAAGGTTCCTGATCGCCCTCCTGCCACCCTCAAAACCACGCCTCGGGCCCTTGCCAAGGCACCCGCCCCGCCCCTCTGGTTCCCCCTGGACTGACCAGGACTTTGCCAGAGCCCCAGCCCTGCCTCTGACTCCGCTTCCTAAGGCCTGGCATGGCCTCGCCCCCGCTATGACCCTGCCCGCTCCACTGTGGCCTCTGCCCTTCCCTTCTCTGGGGTCCACCCAGGTAGCCCCTCTTCCACGTGGCCACAGCCCTGCCCCTTGCTGGACCCCGCCCTGTGTCCGCGCACCTTCCGCCCTGGCCCCGCCCCTCTCGTGGTCGCGGCCCCACCCTTGCTCCGCCCCCCGAGCATTGCTCCGCCCCGCTCTCGCCCCACCCCTCGAGTCGTGGCCCCGCCCCGCCCTGCGCCCTGGCCCCGCCCCGCGGCCTTGGCCCCGCCCCGCCCGCGCCGCCCGGCTCAGCCTCACGCCCGCTCGCGGGGTGTCTCGCTCCGGTCTCCGCAGCCATGTACCCCACCGCGGCCATCACGCCCATCGCGCACAGCGTGCCCCAGCCGCCGCCCCTCCTGCAGCAGCAGCAGCGAGAAGGTGAGGCGGCCGTGACCTCCTCGGGCGCCAGCCCCGCCCTCTGACCTCCACCTGCAGACCCGCGCCCGCCAGGCCTCCGGGACCTGCGGGGGAGCGCGGCCCCGCGCCCTGGTTCCCCGCCTGGGCGCAGCCGCACACCGCCCGGGGTTTTCTTTGGCCACGGCATCTGCCTTTCTCAGCCTCAGTTTCCTCCCCTGGACGATGGGACCCGCGCTAGGCCCGGCCCGTTGGGAATAGCGGTGGCTCCTACCGACCTCCCCAGAGGAATTTGGGAGAGAAAACCCTCTGAGGTCGGGGCATGGCGTACGCGGTGAGGTGTTGGGTAAACCGAGGCCTCTCCGGGAAAGCCAAGTGTCGAGGGAGGGAGGAGATGGATTCCGGAGTCTGACCACCCAAGTTCTAGTCCGCCCATTTCTGACTTGCGGGGGCCCCTAGGGACCCTGTGCGTCAGTTTCTTCGTATGCAACACGGGCGTCCATCTGGGCCCAGAGGTGGCCTGGGAGTGAGCAGTGGCTGATCCTGATATACAGTGGGTACTCAGCACCCAAGGAGGCCAAGGAGGTGTGTCTTGGGGGAGGGGGTCCCACCAGAGAAGCTCTAGACCATCCCATGGCAAGGGCCCTGCCTGATGGCGTGGCCCCTGGACTGAGATGGATGGGACACTGGGGGGGGGGGGCAGAAGCCAACTTTGGAGGTGAGCCCTGGGCTGAGGGGCTCCCCTGGCTGTGCCAACAGCTGCTTCCCTCCCTATCATGGGTCAGATAGCGTGTCCCATGGAGACTGTCTAAGGCTTGGAGGCAGCAGCTCCGGGTGTCGGGCATTTCCCAGGACTGACCGCACCCTATTTTCCTACCACGGGATGGCACCGGCAGGGCCTTCAGAGAAACTCTGAAGCATCACTGTGTCCTTTGGGAAGGGGGGATGACTCTGGCCTGGGTGTCTCCTCCAAGTTCCTTCTCCACCTCCACCCTCAACCTGAGTGGATGGGGTAGAGGTGCCCGAAACACCCCATCCTCCGCATCCTCGGGTTTGGTATCAAGGATTCAACCACTGTCAGGTGGAAATATTTGGACAAAAGTAAATCCGTCTGCACTGAACACACAGGACCCTTCCGTCCTGTTCCCTGTGCCACGCAGTGTGGCCACTGTTCACACATGGGTCACATTGTATCCAGGTGCCAGTCACCCAGGACCACCTGAGTCTGCAGGCAGTCGGCCGCCCATGCAGACCCTGCGCCACGTTGTAGACAGGAGGGTCTGCGGGGCCCTGGGACCCATCTCCTGAGGATGCTGAGGGCCGACAGGGTTGTCAGGGCTGCTGGGATGCTTCTTCCCATGCACCCGCAGCGTCCCCTGCAGAGTCCCAAAACCCAAAGAGAGTCTGGAGATGAACAGTGCAAACCCAGCAGCACCCTCTGAAAGGAAAGGGTGGGCCTCCTGAAGGTGGCCTCGACTCCACCCCTGTTAGACAGCCGGGAGGCCTGGCTGCTCCCCGGGGCACGCCATCCCGGGAAAGGCCTGAGGTCCACACGTGCCAGGGTGGCCCCGGGTTACTGTGGAAAGGCAGAAGGAGGGTCGGTCCGTCCGAAGGTTGAGGCTTGTGGTGTGCGCGTGCGTGCAGTCTGTCCTGAGGAGGGTCGCTTTGGCCCCTGGGTGTTCTGCAGTCACCTGGTGCTCGGGGGATGAACAAACCCAGAATTCAAGTTGTGCTCGGAATCACCCGGTCACCTGCCAGTTCTGTTGGGACAGACTTGAGCTCTAGAAAGAGCTTTATCGCAGAGCCGTGGTCTGGTGAGGATGGAGGGCCCTGGCTGGGTCCTGGGCTGTGCGTGTTTGTGGTGGGAGGGGAGGTGAGCCTCCTCTGGGGGCCGCTGACGGCCCTGGACATCGGGGTTTTGGAGTGTCCTTGCTGCTTAATTTATGATTTTATGTTAGCCAGGCAGTGGGGATTATTTGGATTGGGGAGGGTTTGCAGGCTGAATTGTGACTCCCCTAACAGCAGCGTCTGGTTGGTGTGATAAATCCCTGCTCAGTTATCTATGGTTTGTGTGTCTGGGGTTCAGGACTAAAAAACCAGGTTTATTTCATCTGCATTTCTCTTCGCACCATCTGACTTTTGAAAATTACCCAAGGTCTGGGGGATTATCCCTGGGGGGCTTGAGAGTCTGGAAATGGTTTGTTGTATTCTGTGACCATTGGACTTTCCCAAACTTACTTCTCCAGGGGTGCGGGGTGGCCCAGGCCCGCCCAGGCCCAGCTCCTGCCAGTCCTCGGCTGCCCTGCCGGATGGCCTGGGGGCTTAGGGAACCAATGCAGAGAATCTGCCGGGTCCCCTCATCCCCAGGCCCAGGCACTGGCTGTTGGCATCAGCCTGGGGTGGATGTAGGGTGGATTTTCTGGAGGTCTGAGTCGTCTGGGGGTCTGGACTAGACTAGCTGGCCTGGGACCCTGTGGAACGGGGAAGAAGGTTGCCCCTCACTCCCCACCTGCAGGCTGTGGCTCCGTGTGGCCTCCCCTCTCCCCGCAGCTGGACGCCAGGACGTGGGCTCCGGACAGCGCCCCTCCCCGGGGTCTGCCTCCTCTCCTTGGGGGCTTTATGTCTTTCTCTCCCCCACCTGCAGGTCCCGAAGGCTGTAACCTGTTTATCTACCACCTCCCCCAGGAGTTTGGAGACACGGAGCTGACCCAGATGTTCCTGCCCTTCGGCAATATCATCTCCTCCAAGGTGTTTATGGATCGGGCCACCAACCAGAGCAAGTGTTTCGGTGAGCAGCTGCCCTGGAGTGGACGGGAGGCCAGGGCGGGCCACAGGAAGCACATGCATAATCAGAAGGTGTACTTATTAAGTGCCACTGTATGCCGGCAGTTTATTCGAGTCCTGTCAAAGGCCCACCCAGTCCACACCGACTTCTGTGTGCACCCACTGTGTGCCGGGCATGCAGCGCCCACGGAGGCCAGCAGAAGTCCCTCCCCCGACTTCTCCCTCCCCTGGCCCCTGAGGCTCCACCCTCCTGTAGGGCAAGCAGCCCACCTCCCAAGGGGCATCACAGGAGCGGTCCTACAAGGGAAGCAACGTCTCAGTTTATGGAGGGAGGAAAGGGAGTCTCAGAATGGGCAAGCAACAGGACTGAGGTCACACAGCAAGGAAGGGACCACCTGTGCCCCTCCCCGGTGCCCGGCCTGCTTCCAGGGAGATGAGAGAAATGGCAGGGAATGCTCACCCGATGGCTTTCCTCTGTGTGATCTGCAGGGGTCCCCTGCCTCCTCTGAGCCTCAGTTTCCCAAACCATACAGTGGGGTCAGTTAGAGGTGACCATAAGTAGGAGGACGTCAGACTCTGTGCCCAGCTCCAGGTTCGTCCCGAGTCCCAGGTCTCTGGCTCCACCTGCTGCTCGTGCTCCCCCACCTGGAGGGCTTTCTGGACCCCCAGCCTCCCAGTGGTCCTCGGGAAGCCTTTGAGGACCAGGAGGCAGGGCTGGGTGGCCTGAGGGGCCAGGGGGAAGAGCCGGCCTGGGGGACAGCTAAGGAGGGCTGCTCAGGAAGGGGCTGGATGTTGGTGATGGCCTGGGAGGGCCTGGGACAGAAAGACAGACGGACACAGAGAGGCAGACCAGGACAGAGGACAGGGAGGGAGGAGAGGAGACTTTGAACACAGGCACCGCCATGGGGGGAAATGCCCTGGGGACACGGTGGCTTCCAGGCTGAGATGGAGGCAGGCGTCCTCGGGGCCCCTGGGCCCCACGTCTCCCTTGCTAGATGGGAAGCTCCCGCAGATTGGACCCCAGGCGGGATGAGCTCCCGTCCTCTGGCAGGCCTGCCCGCGCCCTTACCGCCCACGTCCCCGCCTACAGGCTTCGTGAGCTTTGACAACCCTGCCAGCGCCCAGACCGCCATCCAGGCCATGAACGGCTTCCAGGTGGGCACGAAGAGGCTCAAGGTGCAGCTGAAGCGGCCCAAAGACCCCGGACACCCCTACTGACCTGCCCACAGCCGCTCCGAGGCTGTGGGCCTGGCCCAGGTGAGCCGCCAGGCGGCCCCATGCCCCGCCCCGCCCTGTGTTGTCCCCCCTCCTCCAGCTTACTCTCCAGACCCTCCCCGGGGATGCTGCCAGAGACCACAAGAAGCCCCCAGGCTGGGTTGGCAGGGACAGAGCTGGCGAAGACACCCCATGACCCCGTGGCCAAGACTGGATCAGAGGGTGGGATGGGGTGGGGAGGTGGGGAGGACGCAGGGCCCGCTGAGGCTGGCCAGGGAAGGCTTCCCGGAGCGGGTGTGGAAGGATGAATGGCAGTCCACGGGGAAGCAGGTTTGGTCTGGGCTCCCTTCGTCCTGGGAGCCTGTTCTCCTGCTGGCAAGCCCTAAACCAGAGCGAGAGTGTTCCAGCCACCCCCAGACCCTGGCCCATAGGTCAGGACCTCAGAATATCAGGCTCAGCACGGAACCTGGGCTGGAGCATGGGAGGTGGGGACAGTGCCTTGAGGCCCCTGTGCCCCTCCCCCAGCTCCCAGGGGCCCAGCTTCCTCTAGGGTAACGTAGACCCAGTGGGCTAATGAGAAGGTGGAACGGTGCCCCCCCAGCCATCGTGCAGAAAACCCAACAGAACCCCCAAAGTGTGTTTTGCATCAGGACAAACAAGCTTGTTGGCAGTTTCTCTGGTGATGGAACAGTAAGCCTAAGGGGCCTCTGGAAACAGGAGCTGGTCCCCAGTCTGGCCAGCGTCTGCACAGGGGGCTCCCAGGAAGGATCCGCCCAGGGACCTGCTGGGTCCTGCTGCCGTTGAGCCCAGAACCCACCACCTAACACGCTCTGGATGATTTGCTTTGATTCTTTTTTAAATCACCCTCGCCATCGTCATCGAAAGGACCTCACTGGGGTCTGGCACGAAGTAGGTGCTCAGCTAGAGCCTGTCAGTGTGTCTTAGAATCTCTGGGGTGCAGAACAGCTTGGAGGGGACCCCACCTGCACGGTCACGCACGGCGGGAAAGTGCCTTGGGGACCACCAACCGGAAGCCACAGCCGAGGCCACACTGCCATCCACTCACTCTGGGCTCTCGGCTGGCAACCCTCACTGAGCACCTACTGTGTGCTAGGCACTGTCACCAGCGTCTGGGGACTCAGCCGCCCATGAAGGAGAACACAGGGGTCGGGGAGGGGAGGAAGCTGGCTTCGGGACTTTTAAGTGGCTGGGAGCGGGGAAGGGGTCAGAAAAGAAATGCCCTTGTCCCTTGTCCCCAGAACCAGGGGCTGTGCTCTCTGGACAAGACGGGCTGGGGTCCCACCCCACCTGGCCGGGTTGGGGCGGGAGAGGGGGGTCCTCCGCACAGGCCCCAGGACTGCTCCCTGACCGCCCTCCTCCCCCAGGCACGGGGCCTCCCACCCCAGGAGGCTTCCCTTCCAGCACCCCCAGGACTTTCCCGGAAATTACAGCCGCGTTTGGACACCAGCCCTCCCCTCCCCTTGTCCCCTGGCCCGTCCCCAAAATGTGAAACCTTCTGAGGGCCACAGAGAGGGGCCTTCTGGTCTGTCCTGGGTGAGGGGCTCCTGGGCTGGGAGCCAAGGGCTCACCCACTGCCCCCAACGTTAGGACCTACCTTGCCTGCCAGGCCCCCTTGGTGGCTTCCTAGAGGGAAGTCACAACTTTTCCTATATATATATACATATATATATGCGTATATATAGAGAGCTACGGACAGTATATATATATATTTTTGAGTATTGATCATGGGGCCAAACTTTTCCGACTTCCTTCCATCCAAGAGAGAGGCCCTGAGCCGGTCACTCTGCAGGGATGGAGGAGGGGTCAAGGCTGGCCGGGCGGCCAGGTGCCCGTCCACCCACAGCTGGAACATCAGGCGAGGAATGTGCCAACAGAAATACCTCCGGGACTCTGGGCCCCCGCCACCCCGATTCTCGCGGGCCTCCGGCCCGGCCAGCTGGAGCGTCCTTGCCCGGGCGCCGCTCTCTGGAGGCCCCCGGGCCCTGCCTTCCTGTGGCAGAGGAGCCCCTCTGGCCTGGCGCCCTCTCCGCCCACCCCTCAGTCATAGCCTTACTGTGTGACCAATAGCCCTTAGCTTTCTGCCTCGGCAGCCAGGGCTGGGGGTGGCCCCTGTCCCTCTCTGCCCCCCCACCCCCGGCAGGCCGCCATCGTCCCTGCCTTGAATCACCAGCCTCGAATTTAAGGTCTTGTAACCACGATCGCCAAGCCTGTTGGACGCGCCCAACCCGACTGCCCAAGCACCCCTATGGAAGACCGTGACCTTGACAGTGACCTTCATACCTCGACAGATTTTCCTTTTCTTTCTTTCTTTCTTTCTTTTTTTCGGTCTTTTTGAGCAGGTACAAAGGAAAGGAAAAAAAAAATGGGGGGAATCCAGCGCTAACAGGTGTTTGTTTCTAGCTGGGGGTCTGGGGACGCTCCACGGCCGCGCCCCGTCCAAGCACAGAGGCACGTCCACCCGGACGGCCAGCCGGGCCTCTTGCCAGATGAGGCTCCGGATGACTTAAGCTCAAAAACAAAATGAATTTTTAAAGGAGAAAGCGATACAGCATTCCCTTCTGTTCCTACCGAAATGTGTGGCCTGACCTGGGGGAACACAGAAAAAAAAAGAAAAAGGAAAAAAAAAAAAAAAGGAAAAAAAACTCCTGGCAAACTCGTTTCGGTGTTCCCGAGTTTGGTGATTGTCCCGAGACCCTCCTGTGCGTGCCTGTCCGTCCCGCGTGTGCCGGAGAGTGCCCCGCGGCCTGGCCCCTGCGCTGTCGTGGCGTGCGATGTCCATGTTTACTGGCTGTAAATACCACTTTTATACGCCACGTCCACACCTGCGTGATTTGTACGAGGTACTTTATTTCTGCTACGAGTGATTTCACCAAGTTTCAGCCCAGACCGACTCACACTCACACACACACACACACACACACACACACACACGAGCGCGCTCGAGGACCCCGAGTCTCGGGTGGATTTCGTGTCAGAGCAGGTTCCGCGCCTGGAGAGGGTCCTCGTCTCTTTCGAGGTGTTGGGTGAGAAGCGACGGCGTCTCATGTCCACTTCTCACGTCCACACGCCGCTCTTTGGTCTGAGAAAAACTAAAAGTTTATTTAATAAAAGTTTTACTTGCTAAAGATCCGCCTCCCGCCTCGTTCTCCCTCTTGTGGATGAAGGACAAGCCTACCTGACCGCTGGGCGCCAGAATCAGGACCAGGGGACCTGGAGGACAAGTGTCCAGGCGGGGAGGCGCTCTTGGGGTCCCTCGGTGGCTCCAGAATTGGGGGGTGTCTTCCTTTTCCAAAGGCAGCAGGTGCTCATGTCCGGCATTCACTCAGCAGACGCTTCCTGGACACCGTGCTGCTGGCCCCAGCAGGGTGGTGGCCGGGACCTGCCGCTGCCCTTGTGGAGACAGCCCGGCGGGGTGGGGGTCGGCACAGGGAGTCACACCATCCCGAAAAATGGAGGTGAAGTTCGAGGACCGTGCGGTCCGACCTCCCGTGTTGGCCGTTTCAAAGTCACCGTCTAGCGACTGGCACTTCTGTGTCGTAGCGCAGCCCCCAATTCTGTCTAGTTCCAGAACATTCCATCACCCTGAAAGAAGCCCCGTCCCCATGAGCAGCCCCACTGCTTCCCTGGTCGGTACCTGCAGGTCAACGCCCCGCATCTGGACGTTGCTGTCACTGGCCGCACCCCGTGGCCTGTGCGTCTGGCTCTCACTGAGCACGGGGTCCTCAGGTCTGTCCTCGCTGCCGCTGTGGCACCTCACTCCTGCTCTGGCCAAGGACGCTGGAGTGAGCAGGGAGCATCTGCCGTCCTGCCCATGGACCCCTCAGTGGACGCCGGGGTTCTCTCTCCCTCTTGGAAGCCACGGCTTGTGCCGTGTGTCCAAGTTTCCGTGGGCACAGGTTGTCCTTCCTTGGTGGCACGGGGAGTGGACTTGCTGGGTGGACGCCGACTCTGCTCCTGTTGGAGGGGCTGTCCCCAGGTGGCTGTGCCGGACCCTGCACCCGCTGGTTTGGGCCCAGCGAGGACCCTGGCCCGGGTTTGGGAAGGTGCCCCGTGGCGCGGGGCAGGTGGGTGGGGAGCGCAGAGCCACCGAGGGGAGCCAGGCTGTGGGAGGCCAGGCCAGCGAGGCTCCGGGGGGCGGATGGGGAGGGCGGGAAGATGGACGGACTGGGCTGGGGGCTCGCCCACCCGTGGAGAGAAGCCACCCAGGTCCAAAGGTCATTCCAGAATGTGAGTGACGTCAGGCGAATCTGGGCATCGTCTTGGGGGCAATGGGGAGCCACAGACGGACTTCGGGGAGAGCATGCTTGAGTCTGCTGTAAGGAGGACACGGGGGTGCTGCCAATCAAGCACGAACTGGCCTGCTGGAGGTGACTTGGCAGGACGCTATTCCTCCCAAGCGCCCGTTATGCACCTACTGTGTGCCAAGCATTGTCTGTGGCCTGCATTGAGCAACAGTGACCCTGAGCCGAGTGTGGACATTTGACTCTAAATGAAAGGAGGCCCTCAAGGAAGGCCGTGCTCACGGAAGCCCCCCTTCGTATCATTCTAATGCTTCTGGAGGTGGGCAGAACGCCTCGTTTGTTAGTTCATGAGCTGCTGAGGACGGAACCCAGGCCCCCAGGTACCAGGAGCGCTCGGCCACCGCAATGCAGGCCGCCCACAGAGCCCCTCTGTAAGGGCCCATCCCCACACGTCCATCGCCACACAGAGCCACCCAGCAACGCTGCTCCGTGCTTTAAGGGGTGAATTCACTGGACCTGACCCGACCCTTTGAGGAATGTCCTGCGAATAACACTAGGACACGGATCCAGAGAGGGCAAGTGCCCTGCCTGGGACTGCACAGCAGGAGCTGAGCCGAGGCTCCCTGGGTGGTGTTGGCTGCTGGGTGAGGCCACTTCTCTGCCTGGGTTGCAGATAAAATCCAAATTTGTTAGGTTGGGATTCAAGTCATCATGTCTCACAGTCCAATTTTGGCTTTTTTTTTTTTGTTTTTTTTTTGAACCAGGGATTGAACTCAGGGACACTCGGCCACTGAGCCACATCCCCAGCCCTATTTTGTATTTTATTTAGAGACAGGGTCTCACTGAGTTGCTTAGGGCCTCGCTAAGTTGCTGAGGCTGGCTTTGAACTCTCGATCCTCCTGACTCAGCCTCCCAAGTCGCTTGGATTACAGGCGTGCACCACCACGCCCAGCCCCAATTTTGGCTTTTAAATGTAGGTTCCCCGTCGTTCCACATTTGGAACATGCACCCTTTCTAGGTTTAGACATGGTGTCCCCCAAAAGCTCCGGGGGAGACAATGCAAGAGGGTGGAGGAGAAGTGATTGGGTCACATCCCCACCGACCCCTGAATGAACCCCTGATGGGTGACCGAGTGGGGCTGGAGGAGGTGGGGACGGGTGTGGCTGTGGTGTAGGTGTCCGGACCGGGCAGGAGTCTGCTTCCTGGTCAGATGGGAGCTGCTCCCTCGGCCACCCTCTCCCGCCATGACCTTCCCCTCACCTCCAGCCCCAGGGACTGGATCCGGCCTTCTGGGGACTGAGACCTCTGAGACCAGGAGCCTCAGATGAACCTCTCCTCTTCTGCAGCTGTGCAGGTGGTCGTCCAGTTGCGGCAGTGGACAAGCTGAGTAAAACAGCCCTGAAAGCACAGTCTCTGGGCTGGGCTGGGCTGGGGCTCCGTGGCAGAGCGCCTGCTGGCGCGTGTGAGGCACTGGGGTCCATCCTCAGCCCCGCGTGAACGTAAAAACAAAGGTCCATCGACAACTAAACAGAACCAAACCTCGGTCTCCGAGCACGTCCATCACAGGGCAAGGCTGCCCGGGCCCCACAGCAGGAGAGGAAAGAGCCCGCCCGGCCAGACTCAGGAACAGGGAGACGAGGAAGCGTCTTGGGCTTGGGCATGGGCTCAAGTCCCGCCAGCTGAGTGGCAGGACGGCCCACTGGCAAGCCACGCCCCAGCAAGACAGCCGAGGCCCACAGTCACCACCTGAGCCCCGGCTCCACTCACGTGGCTGTGGGCGGAGGGCCTGGGCCTCGTCGCCGGAGGCTCCCTGGCGAGGCCTGTCCTGCCCCCAGAGTGGGCGATCCAGGGAGAGAGAGAGAGAGCTCTGCCTTTTGCAACTTGTCTCCAGTCACAGGATGGCTTCCGCTTGTCCTGCTCATTATAAAAAGGCTGATGGGTCCAGCGCTCCCCCACAGAGGTGGGCACCCCAGGAGCAGGGCCACCAGCAGGTGGAGCCCCCTGGGGCCACATGGAGGGACTGGACTCCAGTGCCAGGGCAGTTCCACTGTGGAATACTGCACATCTGTTAAAAAGTCCAATACAAGCCATGTCCAAGAGCTACTGTGTTTTCTCTGGAGACAAGTTTATGATTGAGGAAAAAGGGGCCAAAGTACATTCGCCAAAATGGCCATGCACGTGGCCCAGGGCAGAGACGGAGCGATCTGAGCTCCAAAGCAATCATTATGAGGCGGAGGTGTTTGTCGGGAAGTTGATTCATTGATAATCCCAACACGTTCTTTATTTAAATGTACTTGCTGACAGTATCGCTCTTAGTAAGTGTGGCCAGACTGTCTGATCAGCTCAAAATCAACTCACTGTGGATGGACCAGGAGTGAGGTAGGAAAATCAACTTCAGCATTATAATAACAACCTAAGGTATCACTTAGGAAATTAGGACTTCATTTTAAGCACTTGGTTTCCATGGAAAAGAGGTGTGTCAGGGAAAGACCGGCAGCGGGCTGTCTGCAACTCCGACCGGGTTCCTTCCTGAAGCCCCGGTGGACACAGAGCAAAGCCCGCGTCCACTGAGCACCTGCAGAGGGCGCCACCTGCGATCGCGCTTCCTTCTCGCCCACCCACATGTAGGAAGCTGGGGCAGAAGAGTGACGGGTGCCGCCGTTCCATCGGTGCCAGGAGGACTCAGGACTCGAATCTGTGCCCCGCTGACACCCTGCCTCAGCGTCCCTTGGCAATCACATTGCGGCCCTCCCGATGTGTGGCGGCCTTTCCGGGTGCTGGTCCCACAGCAGCGCCCGTGCGTCCCGAGCGGAGCCTGCCTGGGGCGCGGGGTGCCGTGGATACTTTGGCCAACAGCAGTGTTGCTGCCGTTTTTACTCCCGATGCTGCGAAGGAAGTCACTGTCCCCAACTGCCACCAGCCAGATGTGGAAGTTGCCCAGGACTGGCCGAGCTGGGGGGATTCGGGCAGGCTGGCGAGGGAAAGGCCGGGGCCCCGAGTGCGGAGACCGAGTGTGTTGACCACATCCTTCGCAGCCAGCCGGAGCCCGGCACGCAGTAGGTGCTCGGTGATGCTGGTAAGAGGAGCAGAGGAGAAAGACTGAGGCTCCTCAAGGCCCCACCACCAGGAAGCTGGTGACCATTTACGGCCCTCTTAGTGCCCCGGAGCCTGGCTGTGACCTCCACGCCCCAGCTGTGCGGTGGCCCTGTGATGTCACTATGGGGTTGCCGCTATGCAGGGGGGATGAAGATGGGTGATTTCTTCAGCTGTGGTGGGGGGAAACTGAGCTGGCCCGCCACCCCTGCACTCTGGTGTCCCACGCCCACATGGAGTCCCCTCCCCTGGGGCTGGGGAGCCTGAGACTTGCTGCGGGAATGTCACTTCCAAGATGAGGCTGCAGAAGGCAAACAGAAGCTTTCCAGAAGCCTCCTGCCCACATGCTGCTCTGGGTGAAGCTGGCTGGGACGCTGTGAGCAGGAAGTGGACATTTCCCAGCCCAACCTTCAGATGAGACCCCGGCGTGGCTGACCCCTTGGCCGGACCCCATGAGAGACCTGCAGGGCACAGGGCAAAGCTAAGCCACTGGATGCCCGCCCACAGAGACTGAGGTAAGCAGTGTGCTCATCCCGGTGAGAGCCATTACGCAGCCACCGGACCTCACCTGTGACCGGAGCCCTCAGAGTCCTCAGACACCCGGGAAACGGGCACCGATTTGTTGAAAGGCAAAGAACATCTGGGTGGTCACGGGTGGCAGGTGCGCCTGGGGCCGCTGGGGACTTTAACCCATAGCAGAGTCCAGGGTCCCTCAACTGTTTCCACGGAGTGTCTGGAGGAGGGAACTGGAGGGAAGCGCGGGTGCAGTGGGGATGGCTGGCTTCCCGGAGACCCAAGTGCCAAGTGGAGTTCCTTGGAATCGCCATGGCAACCATGCAATGGGACCCGGTTTAGTTGGCCGAGGTCCCCAGGCAAGCCAGGCTCGAGTCCTCCACCAAAGGCACAGTGTCACGATGGAACCAGGCTGTCCCGCGTTTGAATCCGGTTTGACATCTGTCAGCAGTGTGACCTTGGACAAATAGCGACGTCGTCTGAGGCTGTTTTCCCTTCCCTTCCCGGTCTAGGGGGTGCGCCCCGTTGTCAAAGCGCCTTTCAAAATTCACTCGCGGAGGCTTCGCCCCGGGCCACCAGCAGGGGGCAGCAGAGACCCACGCCTGCGTCCAGAAGCGGCGCTGGCTTAGAGGCATCAGGCGTTCGCTGGGCTCCAGTGTCACTGGGCGCGCTGTGCTGGGCACCAGGGCAGCGGGTGATTCCCCGACTGGTTTCGATCCGCGGTCGCAAAAGCTACTCAGTCCAAACTCTTTGCGCACCCGCTACAGCCTGCAGAGCGGCGCCGCCTTCTCAACCCTTTGCACACGCCCTTTCCGCCCTGGCCAGAAGTCCTTCCCTTCCCACCCTGCAGTTCCTAGATGCTGGACTGTAGCAGACACATGTGACCTTCCAGGCGCAGGAACGACCTTGGCGAACAGGTAGGAATTTCCTAGGCCCCGGTTGGCCTTTGGGCTGCACAGAAGATGGAAGCAGGGTGTGTGGAGGCCGGACTAAGCAATAGCATGGGGGCCCCCCCGGCCTCAACACCTGCTCGAGGCCCCGAGGCTTGTATGCCCTTGAACCTTCTTGTCCTGGTTTCCTCGTCTATAAAATGGGGCTCGTGATAGTGTGCACATCCAGAATTATGGTGCAGATCAGAATGAACACCCTAGCCGGGCGCGGTGGCACACGCCTGTAATCCAAGCGACTTGGGAAGCTGAGTCAGGAGGATCCCAAGTTCAAAGCCAGCTCAGCAACTTAGTGAGGCCCTAAGCAACTCAGTGAGACCCTGTCTCTAAATAAAATACAAAATAGGGCTGGGGATGTGACTCAGTGGCCGAGTGTCCCTGAGTTCAATCCCTGGTTCAAAAAAAAAACAAATGAACACCGTGAATAGCAGCCTTTGTATTGTAATATTACAGGGGGAAAAAATAGGACCTCCTGTCAGGAGTGAACTCTGGGACGTTGCTCCTACTGGGCTCGAATGCCAATACACATTCATTAAGCACCTACTGTGGGCTAGGGGCTCTTGTAGGTCCTGGGGACGCTGTAGGAAACAAAGTGTACAAAAATTCCTGACCACGCCCCCAGCAGCACGCCACGCCCATCCACCTGCCGCTGTTTCCCGCCCCGCCTCTTCTCCCTCCAACCGTGTGATCTACATATTCATGAGGCCGTCAGCCAATCCACAGCCTGAACTCTTCAGAGCCCAGGTGATGTCAGCGGTGATGCCTAAAGCGATCCTTCACGGCGCAGTAACCTTTTAAAAAGGAGGCTGGAAAGGAGTCTGCTGATTCTCTGTGGCCTCCGTTTGCACAGCTGTAAGGGGCAGGTTGGGTTGCACGGGCTCGGAAGCCAGCACGGAGCAAGGCCGCCTGAACAGTTTTGCCATCCTGGGTGAAATCCAGGGATAGGAGTTGAGCCCACTTACACCGCAGGCATTTTGCCCCAGCTGGACTTCAGCACTGGGGGTCCCGGACAGCTCCAGGCCCTGGACATTGGGGAGTGGATGGGAGTGGAGGGAGCTGTCCAGGCTTGCTTCCCTTAGAAGCCTGTCCACAGGGCCTCGGGCCTGATCTTCCTATGCCTGCCTGTCCCCCCTCATCAAAATGTCACCTGTGTTCATGTGACACGGTCACCCCGACGGCGCGCACCTCCTGTGACCTGGGCTCCTCCTCCTTGGTGGGTGCTCTCAGCTCTCGGGAGGTCTGTGACTTCCTCCAGGCACCTTCGTCCTCACACCTGCTTCTCCCACTCCCCTGCTCTCACCTGGACCAGCCCAGGCCCCTCTGCCCTGCCCTCTCCACCCTGTCCCGCCCCACAGTGTCTTCCCAGAAGCAGGCAGTGGGCACCTACTGGCACCTGGAGCACCTACTCAAGTCTCACCGCCTCAGCCCACGGCCCTCCATGGCACCCACTTCCCTTGGGATGCAGATCCAAGTCGACCCTGTGGCCCACAGGGCCCTGCCCGCCCTCCAGGTCTCCCTCCTCCCTCTGCTCCCCATCCCCCTGCCCAGCCACGGGGCTCCCGCTGTGCCTCTGAGCCTGCCACTCACAGGGCCTGGGTGTGGAGCGGATGTTAACAACTGCCAGCGGAACTGGCATGGGTGAAAGGTAAGCGTGACTTTGCGTCCATCCCAGCAGACCTAAGCTCCCAAGGGCAGGGGCAGTCCTGCCATGTCCCTCATGCTCTGTGGCACACAGTAAGTGCCCAATAAAAGTCTGACGGATGAGTAAATGAGTGGGCGAATGAAGTAGCTGCCTGCAGCCTCGGCTGGGGACGTCTGGTGACCCAGCGGCTCTCATGACAAAATCTGCAGAGGGCAACTCAGGAGGTCCACCGTGCAGATGGGGAGCAGCTCGCCCGCTGAACACACCCAGCCCAGGCCAGAGCTGGGCAGTGTCCACGGGGGAGCATGTGTGCAGGGCTGCAGGGCGGGCTGGGGGTCAAGGGCAGAGGAGGCCTTCCAAGCTTGCTGCCAAGCCCCTGCCCAGGGGACTGGACCATGTTGGGATGTGTGAGCGTCCCGGTTGCTCCACGTCCTCACCAGCACTTCCCCCTTTTTAAGTTTCCTTTTAGCCGTTCAAATGCATGCACTGTGACACCTCACTGGATCGTGTGCGGTCCCCGAGCGCCTTGGCATGGGAGTCTCGGTCTGCCCCACCCTGTGCACATTTGGTACTTTTGCCTGTTTCCTCTCTTATTTGTGAATCTTGAGAGTTCATTACATATTCTGGATCCAGGTTCCTTACTAGACCTGTCAGGGGAGGTTGGGGGTTTCATGCTCTTTACCGCCTCTTTCAAAGGGCAGGCGCTCCTGATCCTGACGACGTGTGCTTTCCCATGCTTTCCTTTCGTGGACTGAGCTCTGGTCTCGCACACTTTTCCCTTGCAAAGTTCCACGGTTTGTTTTTAGGACTGAGGCTCTAGGTGCAAGGCAAGGGCTGTGTGTGGATGGAGTGCTTTTCTGGGAGCTCTCATTGGTGTTGTGACTCGGATGGGCTCTGCTACTGCCATTTAGGCGAGTGGAACCCCATCTGACGCCCCAGACCCCTGGACACTGGCCTCACCTCTCATGGGCCAGGACGTTCTCCCCCACACCCACCACCAGCCTTCAGATGGCTGAGTTTTCCCCCAGAGCGACTTAAACACTCCTCTGCTGACCTGAGACTCGACTGTTGACCATCCAGTGCCCTCGAGGGCATTGAGGAGTGGGGTTCCCCCAGCCATGACTTTTGCAGCTGGCCCCCTAGTTGACCTTATCTGAAGGGTCGGTCCCTGATCTTTATGGTGGAGACTCTCTCTCAGGGTTGAGGGTCCTCCTCACTCTCTCTCTCGAAAATCCTGGTGCCAGGTCCTCAACCCCCTCGGTTTTTGCCCGGCACACACTGATGGGGGTGACGACTCCCATCACTATGCTGCCTTCCAATCTCCAGCCAACCGTGACCTGGGGACGCCTTGGACACTGACTTGGCTGTCCATCAGTCTCCACCATGGGATCTGGGTCCTCCATCCCGGCAGACTCACCCTTGGGACGTTTACTAGATAAACCCCTTCACCTGACCCCTGACCTAGAGCCTCCAAAACTTAGTCACTCGTGTGATGATATTTGACCACAATATCCTTTAGATAATCGATCAGAAAGGCCAACTAATGGCACCCTGGATCCCAATGTCTTACAGGACTTATACGACTTCTGTGAGTGAGTGGGCAAGTGGAAAGATTCTTCATCTTCAGCTTTCTTCCCCTCCCTCCCTTCCCCCTCCTCCTCCTCCTCCTCCTCCTCCTCCTCCTCCTCCTCCTCCTCCTCCTTCTTCTCTCTCTCTCCTCTCTCTCTCTCTGGCCCTTAAGGACAGACATTCTGTTCGTCTGCTTATTAAAATCTCTCGTGTGAGTTCCTGCATCCAGATTGGCTTTCTGGGTGTTGTTGGAAGAAGCCTCCTTCCTTCACTGGCCTTTAGAGAGGCACTGGCTGACCAAGCTTGGGCTGCCCTGGTCCCGGACTCTTGGTTGTCATCGATTGGTGGCCCACCCTTCGGTTGATACCACATTGTCTAGATCAAGAGCTGACAGAGGCCAGATAGGAAGGCTTTTACTCTAGAGTCCACAGCCTCTGGGCTGCTCCTGGACTGTGGCCTGAAGCCAGCCCTGCCTGGTATGTGAGTGAATGGAATGCTGTGTTCCAACAATGCCACTCACAGGGCCAGGCGGCAGCCATGTGTCCTGCCCCACCTGACCCTGCCCTGGCATGCCGTCTTCAGGTTCTTGGTCTAAATTACTGCTGGTCATTATGGAATCAGGGAGTGTGACTCTTCCCATTTTGTTCTTTTTTTTCTATTCCTTTGCCTTTCCATATAAATTTCAGGATGAGCTTATTAATAACTGCCAACAAGATCCTGAAGAGGCCATCATCCCGGTTCTGGGGCTGGAACCGGAACCCAGGGCCTACCACATGCTTGGCAAGTGCTCTGTCACTGAGCCGAACCTCAGCTGAGGATTTTTCTTTTTTTTTGGAACCAGGGATTGAACTCAGGGACACTCGGCCACTGAGCCACATCCCCAGCCCTATTTTGCATTTTATTTAGAGACAGGGTCTCACTGAGTTGCTTAGGGCCTCGCTAAGTTGCTGAGGCTGGCTTTGAACTCGCGATCCTCCTGACTCAGCCTCCCAAGTCGCTTGGATTACAGGCGTGCACCACCACGCCCGGCTTCAGCTGAGGTTTTGATCAGAATCGAACTGGATTTATAAGTCAGTCTGGGGAGAATTTGACACTTAGCAGTATTGATTCTTTCGGTCCATGCACATTGCCTGGGTCAGCCTTCTGCTCACAGCAAGTGCCTGAAAAAAGCCCGCTGATTGTTTTTATCATGGCTTCGGACATTTCAGGCCGATGGTCAGCTGGCCCGTGGCTTGGGGCCTGTGGTGATGCACCTCATCATGAAGGAGCATGTGGAGGCGTGACCTTCTCTCCTCAGGACCAGGAAGTGACAGAGACAGACACACAGAGTCCCACCATCCCCTTGAGGACACCACCCCAGTGACCTTCCTCCAGCTCCGCCTGCCTCCTCCAGGAGCCACAACCTCCCAATAGTGGGGACCCCTCCCAGCTGGGGACCAGGCCTCCAGTACACCGGCCTTTGGGGACAGTCAAGATTCAAACCACGGGGCTTGCTGGTCAGGGACTCCTCTCTATCCATGCTTCCTGCTCCTCCCATCCGTCCCCTTCCACGCCACTGGTCTTTTTTTTTTAACCCCTCTCTGCCTTCAAGAACTTTCTTTGGGCTGGGGGTGTAGCTCAGCGCCCCAAGAATAACAAGCTTCTGCTTGGTGCCGGGGAGCAGGGGACAGCCCTTGCGGGGCTCCTGCTGACGTCAGCCCTCCTCCGGGCTCTCCCTTCAACACCCCCCTGCCCTGCGCCTCCACCAGCCCGGTCATCAAGAAAGCTCGGCGCTCGGGCGGCTCTTACTCCAGGCGGCACGGAGCGCCCCTGCGGCCTTCGGAAGGACAGCTGAGTCCTTTTGGCTCGGCCAGAAGGACAGCTGGACGCAGATGCAACAGGACAGGAGGGCCCAGGGAGGCTGTGCTGGGGAAGCCGCGGCCCAGGGCCGGCAGGGCCCTGAGGACCTGCCCCTCTGCTCCTGGTGCGGGGTGGGGGGCTCGGCCACCGGCCCCGGGCCTCTCCTGGCTGGAGAACGTGGCCGACCAGGTGACCACCCCCCCTCACCCCCCGTCCCTCCGCGGCCCTGCGGCGAGCCTCCCCGGCTTTCCGCCTTCCTTCCCGGCCTCTGCCCCCGCCTCCGCAGGCGACCTCCCACATCTGCTTCCCGCCGAGGCCGGCCTGACCCGCCGAGCGCCCGCTGCCCGCCGCACAGCCGCGGGTAATTGTCTCCCGACCACAAGGTACCGGGCAAATTGGCGCGGGCGGGGCCTCCACGTGGGCGGGCGCCGGGGCGGGGCCAGCCGAGGCCACGCCCACGCCCGCCCCCCTCCCGCCGGACCTGCGCCTCGGTGCCGACAGCGGAAACTCCCCGTTTGCAAAACCCGGGTCTGGGCTCTTCCCTCGCTGGCACCCCCTGAGCGGAGAGTTCCGGGCAGCCGGTGCCCACTGCTCCCGGCGTCCCGCTGGCCGCAGCCCGGGACAGATGACCTCGGTGACCGCAGTGCTGCTCAGGGGCGCCCGAGCCAGGGGCCCTTCTGGCCCCGGGAGGTTTTAATGGGGAAACCCAGGGGGTCCCTCTGGGCAGCCGGCCTATCCTCCTCCCGGCTGCGCAACCCTGGGCAGGTCACCTCCCTCTCTGAGCCTCGGTTTCCTTCTCTGTGAAATGGGGACAAGGACAGCCCTGACCTCCTAGATCCATTAAAAGAATGGCCAGTGTCATGACGCCAGCCTCCAGCCCACAGGAAAAGCTCGGATAAGCCGATCGCAGGCGCACCTCTGAGGCGCCCTGGACTCCGGATCGAGCCTCCCCAGCCTCCCTCTTCCTGTCTGCACAGGGGACATCCCAGGGCTGTCACACGGCAGGTGCTCAGTACACAGTTGCCGTCACCACCAAGGATCCAAACCGCAGGCTCCGATCCTGCCCTTCCTCTGTGGCCGCTGGCACCCACTGGGTGCACAGCCCAGTCCTGGGTGATGCCCTTCGAAGTCCCTGAAGCTGGAGGAGGCCAAGCTAGACAGGGATCCTCAGTCCCGTGTGCCGAGGACCAGGACGCGGCTTCGTCCAGGCAGTGATCCAGGCAGCGGGTGGGGTGCAGCTGGCGTCTGGCCTCCTGGCTCTGAGCTTTCCTGCTGCCTGCCTCTGTGACCCTGTCCCTCTGTCTGTCTCCGTAGCTCTGTCCCCTTTGGCTCTGCCACCTCTCTCGCAGGGAGGATGCAGCTGGGTTGGGAGGACGCGTAGGAGCTGATGACGGGGAGAGGGTATACAGACTGAGGGGGCTTCGGCAAAGGCCTGGAGCCCCCAGAGCCCTCAGGGAGTGGACAGCTGGGGCCAGACCAGCCAGGTGGGGACTTTGTCCTGGGGACTATGAAGGGCAGGGGAACGGAGCTGTAGCCTGGGAAGCTTCCTGCAGGGCTCAGGGCTGAGCAGAGGGCAAGGCCAGAGTGGCCCTGTCCCCGGGGTGCCACCGGCTTCACCTGAGTCCCCTGGGATGCACCTCGGTGCCCACTGGTGCCAGTACCTGCTTCCCAGATGCCTGGTGCCCCTGCTTACCCCCAAGAGACCCCAGCGCCACGTGGAAAGCCGGAAGCCGAGGAGTTCCAGACTGAGCCCTGCACCGCAGCTCCCCAGCCAAGGGGCACTTCCCCCCCAGAAGTCCTTCCTGCTGTCTCTCTTTAATCTCACCCACCATCGGTGCAGGGTCAGGACAGCCACCCATGCAGGTCAGTGGCCGGCCCTCACTCCAGTTCCACAAATGCACACGGTGATGAAATAATGGAATCTAAGGACCCCCTGCTTGGCTCAGAAATTGGAGAGTGAAGGAAAACGGAAGGATGGCACAGTGCCAGGGTCCGAGTCTCAGCCGACCATTCCCAGGGCTGTTCATGTGGGCAGCAGAAGCCTGGAGGGCCAGGGGACACTAACCCTGGCTGTCCCCTGAACCAGGGCTCCACACCGTCCTGTGGGGCAGTGCCTTTGGCCCCCTCTCTCCAGACTCCCTGTCCCCGGCACCGGGCGTCAGAGCTGTGGCCTGGCCCTGGCCTGGGCAGGGCTGGTGGAGCCGTGGGGTGGGAGCGTCCAGGCGGCTGTGCCCGCTCTCTCCGCCAGCCCTGGCCCTGTGGTCCTCCCAGCACAGCCTGGGCGGCGGGGGGAGCAGCCGCGCCTTCCGGGGGGCGGGGGTCTCCAATCAGAGTCTGAGCCTCATTCACAAATCCTGCCTGGGTCTGATTGGTGCCGACCGCTGGGCCCGGGCGCGCGCGCACTCACACACGCACACACTCACACACTCACACGCTCACACACTCGCCCTCGACCTGCGCCGGCCTCCTGGATCTGTGGGTGGCCAGTTGGTGGAGATCAGCCTGGGGCGAGCGCCCGCCTGCCTCCCTCCCAGGCCGGGCGCCCTCCTCCAGCCTCCCGGCGGCACCATGGAAGCCGGCTGCCCGCACCTGGGTGCCAGGCGGCCCTCGCACCCTGCAGCTGTCTGAATAAGGGGACAGGGACGGCCCGCCGCCTGCCCAGCATGGAGGTGCCAGGTCCCCCGGTGTCCAGCAGGCCAGGCGAGAGCTCGGTCAAGTGGCAACTGTGCTACGACATGACGGCCAAGATGTGGTGGATGGTGAGTGGGGGACCCCGCACGGGCCTGGCCTCCTGGGGGCCCGGCTGCAGAGTGGGCAGGGGGACCGCAGCAGGGGAGGCGACTGGGGCACCGCACACCTGGACGGGTGTCCCAGCTGTGCCGACACCACAGGCCAAGGCTGCTGGACGGCCTCGGTGGGGTGTCCAGGGATGGCCTCCTGGCCAGATCTGGACCCACTGGCATGGCTCAGTGACACCCCTGCTGTCCCTGGGCCTCAGCCAGGAGGTCCTGTGGCAGGGAGGTCCGGGGAGACGGCAGCACCCAGGTTCAGAAGCAGGAGCTCGGGTCAGGGTGCTGTGTGACCCTGGCCGAGCCCCTTCCCATCTCTGTGTCCTCTGACTCCAGAGAGCGGGTGGATGTCCCCTCACTCCAGCCTGGACAGGGGTAGGCTCAGGGAAGGGCGAGGCACTGCCCGCACTTGGGAGACCCTGGGGTGAGGCCACAAGCCCTGGGACCAGCCGGATGGAGCGGAAGCGATTCCAGGGCAGCCCGGGGGCCGGATGGGGCAGGGCTGCGTGGAGCCTGGCTGGAAGTCCCGTGCCCACATCTGCCCCTCTGTCCATCCCTCTGTCCATCACCCCCTCCGGCCATCGGGGAGGCCTCACCCTCTAGTGCAGCCTGAGCCTCTAATGTGGTGCTGGCCTCCGCACCCCCAGCCTTCACCCAGCTTGCTCTGTGCCCCTGGGACGGGGGCTCACCCTCTCTGGCCACAGGCTCCCCCTGCCCAGGGACGTGCAGTGGGGCTGGACTTCTGGGGCCTCAGGGGCATGTGGCACCTCCTGACCTGCGGCCCTGGAGTGGCTCTGAGCGGCCCCAGGGCCCACGCCCGTCTCAGTGTGGAAGGCAGAGGCCAAACTCGGGAGGAGCCTTGCTTTCATTTTCTGTTCTCCGTGGGTCAGCACACTGGGCACCCAGTGTCCCAGGTCCCGTTCTCCACCCCAGGGCAGCGGTGACCAAGAGAGACGAGGCCCCAGCCATGTGCTGGGGAGACAGGAGGGAAGCGCTGCGACTGCGGGGAAGGGCTGGAGACTCGGGGGGCACGGAGGCCGCCCTGAGGAGGGCCGTCTGGCGAGAGCTGGCAGTGACCGCCAGACAAAAGGGGACAGCCCTCCAGGCAGAGGGCACGGCCGTGCCAAGGCCCTGGGGCAGGATGAGCCTGCCTGTTGGCAAGTGAGGGGAGCCCATGGGGCTGCAGTAGGGGCCTAGGGCACCGAGGGGACAGGGCAGGTCCTGCCGGGCCCTGAGGCTGCAGGGAGGACTTGGCTTCCACCCTGAGGGAGCCGGGAGCCAGGGGACTGTGGGCAGCGGGGGGACCTGCCCACTTTACATTTTCCCTGGGCATCTGCAGGGAGATGGTGGCAGGGCAGGCAGGGCCCAGCAGGCGAGCTCCGAGGGGCCCTGGAGGAAGAGGCTGGGTCTCAGGGGAAGAGCTGCTGGGGTTTGTCAATGAAGCCGAGGAGACCCAGGGCAGCGATGGGACTGCTCGAGGTCACCGGGCTAGTGAGGGCCAAGCTGGCAGTGGGAGGCAGGACAGGGCCTGGGAAGAGCGCGGTCGCCCTTGGCACCCCCATCGCCAGGGTCCTGAAGCTCAGGCAAAACCGGCAGTTTGAGAAAAGTACATTTCTCTTCGATTTCGAGGTCTTATCAATTGAGGTGGAAGCCCCAATATAGGGGAGGTTATGGGCCCACTGGCCAGCCAATGGAAGTACGTCCAGAAGAGGAAAGAACACGACTGGGGTTCCACACCCTTCGAGGAGGAAGGAGAGCCTGGGGAGGGGCTTTGTTCGACTCCCGGGCCCAGCCCTGAGCAGTGTCACCGTCACCAGGCACCGGGCACCCTCCCTCGCCCCCAGGATCCATGACAAGGAGTCCCTGAGACGAGGCCTGAGGCAGCCAGGCCCAGGAGTCTCAAACCACCTCCTCAGGCAGGGCAGAGGGGACAAGAGCCAGCCTCGGTGACTTCCTGCGACTTGGCCGGGGAGGTCGGTGTCCTCCCCCTGGTGGCAACTCCCAGGGCTCCTCGAAACAGCCCACCCTGGTCCCAGGGAGCAGGCGCCTGGGCGGTGTTTGCGCGCCTGTCTGGTGGGGTGGAGGGCCGGCCCAGGGCCCAGACCCCAGGCCCCGAGGGTCTCCTGGCCCCATGGGAGAAGATGGTGTTGGCCGAGGATGAGCACGTGGCAAGGAGTCCGCCTGCTCCGTCCACCCGGGTGCCAGGCAGGCCGGGCCACGGAGGCCGGTCCGGGATCCTCTGCGGCTGCCTCCTGGGCTCTGCTCGGAGCTGCCGTGGCCTGTGTCTGTTCCTGTCTGTAGGACAGGGAGGCACGGGCAGTGGAGCCGCCGGAGCTCAGCCTTGTGGGCATTCCAGTCACCAGTGGCCATGGAGGTGTCCAGAGTTGGCCCCTTCCCCGGTCAGGAACTGTGTAAAGCATGAAAGATTGTGGTTGGATTCCAGAAGGACTTTCGCGGTCACTCCATCCATTCACTGAGTGCCTATTACGTGTCCACAGTGAACCAGAGACCCAGCCCAGCCCTTCCTGGGCTGGCAGCCCAGCAGGGGAACAGTCAGTAGCAAACCCTCAGATGGGGATGAGGGCTGTGCAAGTCAGAGCTTGGCGAGGGGGCGAGGCAGCCTGGACAGGGGCTGCGCCTCCGAGGAGCAGGCCTTGCAAAGGCCCTGGGGCAGGAGAGCCTGGAGTTCTGTGGCTGGGCTCCGAGTGGGTGTGGCTGGGGCAGGGGAGCCGCACGGGGGCCGCCCAGGGCACGTGCAGGTCCAGAGCCCGGGGCCCCCTCCCCCGAGGTCCCGGTGCTGCCCCGCCGCGCTGCCGCCGGGCGCTGGGGCGGGGGTCCCTGGCGCTGCGCCTCCCGCCGCCGCCCACTCGCCCACATCTGAGGCGCCGCGGAGCCGGGCAGTCTGCTCTGACCACGGAATGCTCCCCGGAGCGCGGGCGGAATGTCGCCGCGGCAGGGGCGGCGGGGGCGGCGGGCGGCGAGTCATCCCCTCGACCCCGGAGGGCGGTGCCCCGTGCCTCACCGCGGGGACGCCAGGCTGGAGCAGGGCGCTGGGATTGGAACCCAGAGTCTGCGAGCCCATTGGGGGGCGAGGAAGTGGTGAGAGGCCAGCGACCACCCCCCACAAGCCATCGCCCCACTGGCCAGGGCTGCCGTCTGGAAGTCCCTCCTCATATCCCACCTAAGCATTCCCTCCCTCGTCTCTCCAGGGCTGATAATTGACAGGGTCCTCCTGTCCTCCTCTGGGAGTCCTGAGGTTACCAGTTCCAGAAGCACCCAGATGGACAGGTGCTGCCTTCCCAGGCCGGCTCAGGGCCCCAGGGCCCTGGGAGGCAGCCCCTGGCCACTGTCCAGGCAGCTCCCAGCTGGGAACCAGCATCACCCCATCTCTAGAGGAGAGCTGAGGCCCAGCAAGGGGCAGCCTCTCAGGAGGCCAGGAGGGGACCAGGCTCTGGCCACAGCAGTGGTCAGACTGAGGGCAGGGCACAGCCGCCCCGGGGGCCCGGGTCCCTTGGTGGGTGCTGCCTGGAGAGAACCAGGGCTCTCCACCCGTCACGTGGGACAGTAGGGACTCACCTGGTGTGACCCAGGTGTGACCGAGCTACAAGCACAGGGTGATGGCACTGAAGGCTCCTCTCGGGGCAGTAGGGAGCCATGGGAGCAGGAAGGGGAAGATGGGAGAGAGGATCCTAGGGGTGCAGGTCATGAGGAGCCAGGAAGATGGAGAAAGAGGCCGACGTGTGGCCCCTG
>JAJEJO010052858.1:663-16209 GCA_020662805.1 Glaucomys volans | reverse complement strand
GGAGGGGTACTGGGGTTTGAACCCAGCATGTGTCTCACGAAGATTCATGGTGACCCTCTTGTGTAGGCATAAGAGGCAGTCCAAGTACCTTCATGGCATAATTCTGTCTCCAAAAGCAACCCCAGAAGCAAGTGACCAGCCTCATTCTGCTGCTCATGGGTTTCTTTTTGGTCATGTACTTTGTGGCTGGCATTTTTTACTTCTTAAGAATTTTGTGGAAAATTGAACCAAATCATCATTGTGCCCACATGTTTGTGGCCAACATCTATGCCACAATCAAGATCTTGTTATTTATCAGAACTGAAAAACACATCATTAATATCTTGAAATTGGTGTTGGGGAACACTGTAATTTGATGATTCTGTGATGCCTATGTTCCCTTAACATGAGCCAATGAAGATGTGCTAATGCCATACCTGGTTTCTGTATGATGTGAACACATGAAGATATGCTTTCTCTGTTAAGCCTCTATTTGATGTGAGTATGGTGGTTGATCTGGATGTCTGCTTCATTGATAGATGCTAAGGAAATCAATAGGATGGAGAGATTTCTGGGCTCTACTGTGAAGGTGTTTCCAGAGATGATTGAAATTGTGACAGCAGAATTAGGGGGAGACACATGCTGAACATGAGCAGCACTGTGCAATAGACCAAGGGACTAGGAAGAAAAAGCCAAAAATGGAAGAAGTCACAGTAGATTCAAGATGCGTTGCTATGAATGGGTATGTCTCATCTTGCAGCAAGATGTCCCTCACCAAATCATGGGACCTTTGTTTTGTTATTATATTTTTATTTGTTCTTTTTAGATACACACATCAGAAAAGTGTATTTGTTCATATTGTACATATATAGACTATAACATATTCTAATAAGGATCCCATTCTTATAGTTGTATATGATGTGGATTTACACTGGTGTTATGTGTACTCACATATGAAGTCCTCTTCAATTCAATTCCCATCCCCTCTTATTGCTTCAAGCCTCTTTGTCTAATCCAATGAATTCTATTCTTTACCTCCCCACCATCGTTAATTATGTGCTAGTATCCACATATCAGAGAGAGCATTCAGCCTTTGGGTTTTTTAAACTGGCTTATTTACTTAGCATGATATTCTCCTTGTTCATTCATTTACAAGAAAAAAGTCAAGAACCATTCTTTCTTATGACTGAAGAATATTCCATTGTGTGTGTGTGTGTGTGTGGGTGTGTGTGTGTGTGTATCACATAGTCTTTCTATATTCATTTATTGAAGACCACTTAGGCTATCTTCACTGCTTAGCTATTTTAGATGGAGCTGCTATAAATATTGATGTGGCTGCATCAGTGTAGTCTACTGATTTTAAGTTCTTTGAGTATGTACCTACACATGGGATATCCAGGTCAAATGATAGTTCCATTCCAATTTTCTGAGGAATCTCCATATTACTTTCCAGAGTGGTTGCACTAATTCATAATGACCTCTTGTGCACATCTCAGATACCACTAATGTTAATTGCTGCCTATTTCTCCCTTCTGTTCATTGTCTGCCATCAGAAAGATGATTCCCAACTGTTCCCTTCATTGTGCCACCCTCTATCCTTGCATAAATCCTAGAGTTACCCTCTACTCCCACTACCTGAGGACAGTGGTGCCACTGAGGGCATCAGAAACCTCTCTGACAACAAAATCTAATGGTCACCCTTTGGTCACCCTCTACCTCAACTATGAGTGTTCTTCAGAACAAGCAGCCCAGCTTCTCTTTTTTAAATCATCTCTTCCCAGGAATCCACGTCATTTCATTCCCCTGGTTTTTCACCTCCCTAATTGGATGCCCTCACTCTCTGTCTCCTTCATAGACGTCTCCTCTTCTCCATTGCTCAATAGAGCTGTATCCCCAGCTCAGAGCAAGGATCCCTGTGCTTCTCTATCTTCATCCTCACCACAGGCCACCTGCAGTCTCATTGCAGGAAGTATTTTCCTATTTTCCCTCTCTCCCAAATGTCCATCTTCTCCCTGCCCTCTCTTCTCACTTTTACAAGGATATCTACTAGGCATCACAAATGAAAACACAAAAGCCTTCCTCAAAACCAGTGCTCTTTTTCCTTCCTCAGCTCTTTTGCCCCATTCAGCATTAGGTGTCACTAACCCCTTAGGATGTTCAAGCCAAAAATTCATGAGCTCTTATTTGGTCCTTACCACCACCTGAAATCATCATTAATCTCTGCTTATTTGAGAGACAAAATTATAAATATATCTGTGTGTATATACATAGACAATATCATAAAAATATAATTGTATGTATATATAGTTATTATGTATATATAGTTATAAATAAACCAGGTTCAACCACATTCTCCTGTTACCTCGTCATGCAATCATGTTATACTATGTACACTTCATTGATACTCTGGTCCATGTTGCAAGTTCTGATGAATGACCACAAATCCTCCTCATATCACAGGGACTTAAAAGCTTCTTTAGCTAAAAAACACTGTTCTTCACTAAGACTACAGATGCATAGTATGTAACTGCAAGTCAGATATCAGACATACAGACAGATACACATACATATATATTTACATATATATATATATATATATATACACACACACACACACACACACACACACATATATTCTATGTTTTTGGCTTATAACAATCAGGGCTTATCAAAGAACACAAAATTACCACAACTTGAGCAAAGATATTCTGGAAGTATCCCAGGAGAAACAGCTGTAGGATGAGGCCATGAGTGATTTCAGACCCTTCCTCCATTTCTGAATAAAATTGTGAGAAAATATGTATATATCTATTTATATATCTATATGTCTATCTGCATCTCTCTATATGGATATAGATATAGATATACAGAGATATAGAGATATACAGATATATTCTCCATGATGTGAATGAAGTCATCACTCTGGGCAGTGAGTGTGATTATAACTGGAGAGTTAATTCCATTCTTAAAATTCATTAAGAGTTTTTTTAAAAAAATTACAGGCTCTTGTAAAACAAGTACTGAAGAACTTTGTAGAACTTTCAGTAACCAAGCCAGTAGAAATGTACGCAGATACTGAATAACTCTAGAAAAAGTTTTTAGTACAGTTCTGGTGCTATCTAGTTTCTAATGTGGAGCCAGTACTTCTAACAAGGAAAAAAAAGCATATCAGGCAGAGATAGGTGCTCATAGGGGTGAGAAAGCTGTGCTTGGGGAGATACGAGAAACAAGTGAGGGACACCTCCTGAAGGAGGCCTTAATATCACATGTAGGGAAGGATTGTTGGCAGATAAGTGAGGGGTGTGGTTTTGTACTAATATAGCAGGTGAAACATCAACATGGATGGTAACATTAGATCGGATGCCCAAAGGGGTCAGTGCTCCATGTCTGTTTAATGCCTGAGTTCTTGGGCTAGACCAGTGGAAGAGCAGCTCCCACCAGAATGAGAGCAGGAATTCCTGCCTGTTTTGTTTATGTTTGTATGCTCTCTGCTGAGAACAGAGTATGGTACTTAGTAGTTTCATTTTAAAATACAAGGGAGGGCTAGAGAGAGCTCCCACCTGCGGTGGCCTGGGTCTCTAGCTCCGGCAGGGACCTTGGGCCCTTCGGTGCTGTTCTACAGTGTCCCTGGGAGAGAGCGAACACCTGTGGCTGCCTGAATATCCAGAGCAGAACTCCAGTCTTCTGGTGCCATTTAACAGCATCTCCTGGTGAGAGCTCCTGCCTGCAGTGGCCTGAGGCCCCAGGCCTGGTGGGGATCTTAGGCCCTTTGGTGCCATTTTACAGCATTCCCAGGAGAGAGCAACCACTGCCTGAGCCCACAGGGCAGAGTTCAGGCTGGGCTATCAAGCCCAGTGTCTCCATCACTAAGCATAGTTCTGTGCCCCCACTTCACCTTGGTCTAGGGCCCAGGCCCACACCCTGGTCCAGTGTCTAGCACCTGTGCTGGATCTAATTGTCAATCAACACCAGGCCACGTCTGCCCAGAAGCATTGATCATTCCCAACCTGGAGGTAGTGGGATAGAAGCTTCTTGGGTCACCAATTGATCAAGCAACTCTCAAACATCAGGCCATAGAAAAATAAGAGGTTTGAACTGGACAGTATATTTTTATCGCAGAACATTTTTAAATTAATTGTAATACTATGATTATTCCTAATATACCCACTATATTCCTACCCTTTTCTTTTATTAATTTGCTTATCACTCTATCTCCCACTTAAATATCCATTTCCTTAGAGAATCTTTTGTCTCATGCTAACAAACAGTTTCTCTTAATTCCACTACCACTATTCATATGACATAGTATATCAATATACTCACTTCTTATCTCATTTGTGTTTTGTCTTATACCCCATCCTCATTCTCCCTGTCTAACATTAGGAATTGCAGTCCTTATTGCAAACTTACTGGTTATGCTGTACATGATAATTTGAATTCATCTCTGTTTATTAGGACAACACTGTTAATAAATTAATAGGCACTATTTAGATTAAGGATACGTATTGTTTATATGATGTGCTGCAAATATTGATCTTTCAATTTAAGGGGAGGTATTGAAAATAGGCAGGAACCCTATAACTCTTTAAGGAGAAACTGCAATACCTAGGATTCACACTACTAGAGGGAAAGGTACACTACCAACATGAGAAAACATGGTAAGAAAATTTCCCAAACAAATCCAGATATTGTACCAAAAGAACCCAATGAAAACATGGCAAAAGCATTGTCAGAAAGGGAGTTGTACATAATTAAAGTGATCCAAGAAGCGAATGAGGAATCAAGAGAGCAAATGCAGGCAATGCTAAAAGAGCAACTGCAGGAAGCAAAAGATCATTTCAATAAAGAAATAGAGATTCTGAAAAAAATAACTAAACAGAAATCCTTGAAATGAAGGTTACAATAAACCAAATTAAAAACTCAATAGAAAGCTTAACCAACAGGCTATATCACTTGGAATACAGAACCTCAGACAATGAAGACAAAATATTTAATCTTGAAAACAAACTGAACCAGACAGAGAAGGTGGTAAGGAATCATGAAAAGAACTTCCAAGAGTTATGGGACATCATGAAAAGACCAAATTTAAGAGTTATTGGGATTGAGGAAGGCACAGAGACACAAACCAAATGAATGAATAATCTGTTCAAGGAAATAATATCAGAAAATTTCCCACATCTGATGAATGAAATGGGTAATAAAATACAAGAGGCTTATAGGAGACCAAATACACAAAATCACAACAGATCCACACCCAGACACATTGAAATGAAAATATCTAACATATGAAACAAAGATGGAATTTTAAAGGCTGCAAGAGAGAAACATCAGATTACATATAGGGGGAAACCAATACGAATATCAGCACATTTTTCAGCCCACACCCTAAAAGAAAGAAGGGCCTGCAACAGTATATTCCAAGCACTGAAGGAAAATGGATGCCAACCAAGAATCTGATACCCAGCAAAACTTACTTTCAATTTCAAGATGAAATAAAATCATTCCATGATAAACACAAGCTAAAAGAGTTCACAAATACAAAGCCTGCCCTACAGAAAATCCTCAGCAAAATATTTCAAGAGGAAGAAATGAGATACAACAATGTAAGTCAGTACAGGGAGGAATTACCCTAAAAGAACAGCCAATTAAAGGAAAAGCCAAGTTAGATTAAAATCCAAAAAAAGTCAAAATGCCCGGAAATACAAGTCATATCTCAATAATAACCCTAAATGTAAATGGCCTAAACTCATCAATCAAAAGACATAGACTGGCAGATTGGACTAAAAGGAAAGACTCAACAATATGCTGCCTTCAATAGACTCATCTCATAGAAAAACATGCCCACAGACTAAAGGGGAAAGGTTGGGGAAAAAGCATACCATGCACCTGGTCTTCGTAAAAATGCAGGAGTTTCCATCCTCATTTCAGATAAAGCAGACTTCAAGTCAAAGTTACTCAGGAGGGATAAGGAAGGACATTTCACATTAATTAAGGGAAGCATAAATCACCAACACAAAACAATCATAAATATTTATGCACCAAACAATGATGCATCCATGTATGTCAATCAGATCCTTCTCAATTGAAGGAAGCAATTAGACCAAAACACAATAATACTGGGGGACTTTAACACTCCTCTCTCACAGTTGGACAGATCTTCCAAGCAAAAATTGAACAAAAAAACTATAGAACTCAATGAACAATCACTAATTTAAACTTAACAGACATATATAGAATATTCCATCCATCAAAAAGTGAAAACACTTTCCTCCCAGCAGCTCATGGATCCTTCTCTAAGATAGACCATGTGTTATGCCACAAAGCTACTCTTAGCAAATGCAAAAACAGTGAGATACTATCTTGTATTCTATCAGATCATAATGGAATGAACTTAGAAATCAACAATAAAGTTAAAAACAGAAAATACTCCAACACCTGGAGATTAAATAATATGCTATTGAATGATGCATAGATAACAGAAGACATTGGGGGGAAATAAGAAAATTCTTAGAGGTCAATGAGAGCAAAGATACAACATATCAAAATCTCTGGGATACTCTGAATGCAGTGTTAGAGGAAAATTCATTGGATGGAGAGCGTTCAATAAAAGAATGAAAAGTCAACAAATACATGACCTCACATTACACCTCAAAGTCCTAGAAAAAGAGGAACAGATCACCATCAAAAGTAGTAGAAGACAGGAAATAATTAAAATCAGAGAAGAAAATAATGAAACTGTTTCAAGAGAAACAATTTAAAAAATTGACAAAAAATTTGGTTCTTAGAAAATATAAACAATATTGATAAACCCTCAGCCACACTAATGACAAGAAGGAGAGAGAAAACCCAAATTACTAAAATTTGTAATGGAAATGGAACTATTACAATAGACACTATTGAAATACAAAACATAATAGGAAGCTATTTTGAAAATCTATACTCCAACAAATTAGAAAATCTTGAAGACATCAACAGGTTCATAGAGGCATATGAGCCATCCAGACTGAATCTGGAGGACATACACAATTTAAATAGTTCAATGTCAAGCAATGAAATAGAAGAAGTCATCAAAAGTCTACCAACAAGGACAAGTCCAGGACCAAATGGATTCACAGCCGAGTTCTACAAGACCTTCAAAGAAGAGCTCATTCCAATACTCCTCAAAGTATTTCATGAAATAGAGGAGAAGGGAACCCTTCCAAACTCATTCTATGAAGCTAATATCACCCTGATACCAAAACCAGAGAAGGACACATCAAAGAAATAAAATTTCAGACCACTATACTAAAGAACATAGATGAAAAAATTCTTAACAGAATTTAAAGAAATCACATACAAAAGCATATTAAAAAGATAGTACACCATGATCAAGTGGGTTTCATCCCGGGGATGCAGGGTTATTTCAACATCAGGAAGTAAATAAATGTAATTCACCACATCAACAGACTTAAGAGCCACATCAAGAGCCCACATGATTATTTCAATCAATGCAGAGAAAGCATTTGATAAAATACAGCAACCCTTCATGCTCAAAACACTAGAAAAAGTAGGGATAGTGGGGATATTCCTTAACATTGTAAAGGCTATCTAGCTAAGCCCACAGGTAGCATCATTCTAAATGGAGAAAAATTGAAAGCATTCCCCCTGAGAACTGGAACAAGGCAGGGAAGCCCTCTTTCTCCACTTCTAGTCAATATTGTCCTTGAAACTCTATCCAGAGGAGTTAGAGACACCATAGAAATTAGAGGAATACGAATAGGAAAAGAAGAGTTTGAAGTATCCCGATTTGCTGATGACATGATTCTCTATTTAGAAGACTCTAAAAATTTCACCAGAAAACTTCTGGAACTCAAAAAGGAATTCAGTAAAGTAGCAGGATATAAAATTAGTGCTCATAAATCTAATGCATTTTTATTTGTTAGTGATGCATCCACTGAGAGAGAAATTAGGAAAACTATACCATTCACAATAGCATCAAGAAAAATGAAATTCTTGGGAATCAATCCAACAAAAGAAATGTTCTTTAGTGTTCTGCAGAACACTAAAGAATCAAAGAAAATTTGAGGAGATGGAAAGATCTCCTATGTTCTTGGATAGGCAGAATTAATATTGTCAAAATAACCCTACTACAAAAAGCACTATACAAATTCAATGCACTTCCAATTAAAATCCCAAGAATGGACCTCATAGAAATAGAGCAAGCAATCATGAAATTCATTTGGAGGAGTAAGAGACCCAGATTACCTAAAGAAATTCTTAGCTAGAAGAGCAAAGCAGGGGGTATCACAATACCAGACCTTCAACTATATTACAGAGCATTAGTAACAAAAACAGCATGGTATTGGAACCAAAATAGACAGGTAGATCAATGGTACAGAATAGAAGACACAGAGACAAACCCAAATAAATACAGGTAATCTCATACATGACAAAGGAGCCAAAACGTACAATGGAGAAAATATAGCCTCTTCAACAAATGGTGCTGGGAAAACTGGAAATCCTTATGCAGCAAAATGAAACTAAACCCATATCTCTCACCCTGTACAAAACTCAACTCAAAGTGGATCAAGGACCTAGGAATTAGACCAGAGACCCTGCACCTAATAGAATAGAAAATAGGTCCAAATCTTCATCTTGTTGGCCTAGGACCAGACTTCCTTAACATGAATCCCAAAGCACAAGAAATAAAAGCAGGAATCAATGATTGGGATAGAGTCAAACTAAAAAGCTTTTTCTCAGCAAAGGAAAAAGTCAACAATGTGAATAGAGAGCCTTCAGAGTGGGAGAAAACCTTTGCCACACACACTTCAGATAGAGCACTAATCTCTAGAATCTACAAAGTACACAATATTTATTCTTGAAACAAAGTTGACCAAACAGAAATGATGGTAAGAAATCAGAAAATTTCCCATATCTGAAAAATGAATTGGAAAATGAAATATAAGTGTATAGGACACAAAATGTACAAAATTATAACAGATCCACATCAAGGCAAATTATAATGAAAATGTCTAATATACAAAATAATGATAGAGTTTTAAATTTTTGAGAGAAAAGCATCAGATTACACATGGGGGAAACCAATACAGTACTGGGGGATTAAATTGACCAAATTCTGTTGGTGCACAAAACAAATACATTACAATGAATCCAACATGAATAATTATAATGCACAAATTTTAAAAAATCTTGGAATCCCGTAAATTAAAGACCAATAAGACATAACTTCAATGTATGTATTACTGATCAGAACATAATAATGGCTACTTCTACCTGCAAAGGAAGATGGGAAATGTAGTTTTTAAAGTCATACAAAAGACAAAGTAGTTTTTTACATAGTAACTAATATTACTCATCATGTTTTTGTCTACAACAAAAATAACTTCAATTATTAACTTACAGGTACCAGTTTGAAGTACCAGTTATGGGCCAGAGACATAGCTATCACTGAGTGACAACCAGTGAAGTGAAAACACAAAAGTCTGTCCTCCCTGGACTTAGGGAACACTCACTGTACACTAATTTCCTAATAGCTACAATTTTATTTAATTCTCATTATAGCATTGTAAAGCAAGTGGCATCACTCTCTTCTTACAGATAAGTAAGCAGAAGCCCTTAGAGGTTCAAAACCTGTTCATGGCTCTACAATGTATAAAAATCAAGAATTCAAATGCATGCTGATCCACTCCAGATCTTGTTCCACTAACACTATTCCTTACTAGTCACTACAGCTGAGAAATCCCCTGAAAGCTTTTATAAATGAAATGCCTGAGACATACTTCCCCAAAATTCTTGCTTAACTCATTGGAGCTACAGCCCAGATACAGGATATTGGTGCCTGATTCTCACATTAAGAATGGGAGTGATTTTTTTTCCTCTTTTGTAAATCAGGGAAACTTAGACAAGGAGAGATTGGACTCACCTGCCCAAATGCATGAAGCAAGTCCAAAGTAGAAAAAGAATGTTATGTCTACATTTCTGTCCTCTCCAATGAACTCTCCATGACTACCCTAAAAAGCTGAGTCCACAGAGTTAGGGTGACAGGCCATTACACCTGCCACTGCTCACCCCAATAGACTCCCAGGGAGTGAGTGAGTGTAAATAAGGGAGAGAATTCCAGGTGACACCTTGGTGATCAATGAGTCATGCCATGTTGGGGAGTATGGGTGAGCCTAGATACACAAAGGCAGAGGTGTGACTGGGCCAGGATGGGGGCTGCATGTGGGGATAAACTTTTCCACAACACATAAAACCATTGGTTGCCTCCTCCCCAGACGAGTCTTGCTGAATTGTTCAAATGCTGGAATTCTTCAACTACTTGTGTTCTTCTCCTATTTTAAATTTTCCTCTTTTTTTAGTCAGCTATTTTGTTGCTGTGAGTCAAAAGATCTGATGAGCACAATTTTAGGTAAGGAAAGATTTATTTGAGGTCCCACGGTTTCAGAGGTCTTGTTCCATAGGAGACTGGCTCCATTTTTCCTCGGGACTCTGGTGAGACTAAATAAACATCATGGCAGGAGAGATGGTGAAGAGAAGCAATGTACTTCACAGTGATCATGGATGAGGAGGGGGGAGGGGATGGCGGGGAAAGGGAGAGAGAGAGGAAGAGGGGTCTCAACTCTCCAGATACAAAATATATACCCAATAGCCATGCTCCCATTCACACATCTTCCAGTCAAAACCAACCACTTTAATTAATCACATCTGGGATTAATTCACTGATTCAGTTAAGACTCTTACAACATAATTGCTTCTCCTATGAAACCTCCTGCATTGTCTCACAAGAGACCTTTTGGGGAACACCACTCACATCCAAACCACACCTCTCATGTGGCCATAGAGGTCTCAGGCTTTGCGTTTGTTGGAACTTTCTTCAGTCTTCAACATCCAGAAATCAATAAATGTCATTTACCACATCAACAGACTTAAAGTCAGGAACCACATGACTATTTCAATAGATGCAGAGAAAGCAATTGATAAAATACAGCATCCCTTCATGTTCAAAACGGTAGAAAAAATATGGACAGTAGGAACGTTCCTTAACATTGGAAAGGATATCTATGCTAAGCCCACAGCTAACATCATTCTAAATGAGAAAAATTAAAGCCTTCCCCCTGAGAACTGGAACAAGGCAGGGATGCCTTCTTTCTCCACTTCTATTAAACATCATCCTTGAAATTCTAGCCAGAGCAATTACACAGACCAAAGAAATTAGAGGAATATGAAAAGGAGAAGAAGAGCTCAAACATCCCTATTTGCTGAAGACATGATTCCCTATTTAGAAGACCCAAAAAATTCCTCCAGAAAACTTTTGGAACACATAAATGAATTCAGTAAAGTAGCAGGATACAAAATTAATGCTCATAAATCAAACACATTTTTATTCCTAAGTAATGCATCCACTGAGAGAGAAATTAGGAAAACTATACCATTCACAAGAGCCTCAAAAAAATCTAAAATACTTGGGAATAAATCTAGCAAAAAAGAGGTGAAAGACCTCTACAATGAGAACTACAGAACACTAAAGAAAGAATTTAAAGAAAGCCTGATAAGATGGGAAGATCTCCCATGTTCTTGGATAAGCAGAATTAATACTGTCAAAAAGACCCTACTACCAAAAGGACTATACAAATTCAATGCAATTTAAATTAAAATCCCAATGACAGACCTCATAGAAATAGAGCAAGCAATCATGAAATTCATTTGGAGGAATAAGAGACCCAGAAGAGCTAAAGCAATTCTTAGCAAGAAGTGTGAAGCAGGGGGTATCACAATACCATACCTTCAACTATATTACAGAGCAATAGTAACAAAAACAGCATGGTATTGGCACCAAAGTATGCAGACAGATCAATGGTACAGAATAGAGGACACAGAGACACACCCACATAAATACAGGCATCTCACACTTGGCAAAGGAGCCAAAAACATATAATGGAGAAAAGACAGCCTCTTCAACAAATGGTGCTGGGAAAACTGGAAATTCATATGCAGCAAAATGAAAATAAACCCATATCTCTCACCCTGTACAAAACTCAACTCAAAGTTGATCAAAGACCAAGAAATCAGACCAGAGACTCTTCACCTAATAGAAGAGAAAATAGGTCCAAATCTTCATCATATTGGCCTAGGATCAGATTTCCTTAACATGACTCCCAAAATCGCAAGAAATAAAAGCACGAATAAATGATTGGGATAGAGTCAAACTTAAAAGCTTCTTCTGAGCAAAGGAAACAATCAGCAATGTGAAGAGAGAGCCTTCAGAGTGGGAGAAAATCTTTGCCACACACACTTCGGACAGAGCACTAATCTCCAGAATCTACCAAGTACTCAAAATCTTTACACCACGAACACCAATAACCCAATCAATAAATGGGCCAAGGAAATGAACAGACACTTTACAGAGAAAGACCTACAAGCAATCAACAGATTTATGAAAAAATGTTCAACATCCCTCGTTATAAGAGAAATGCAAATCAAAACCACCTTAAGATATCATCTCACCCCAATTAGAATGTCTTTTATTAAGAACACAGGCGACAACAGGTGTTGGAATGGATCCACCATTTGACCCTGCTATCCCACTCCTTGGCCTATACCCAAAGGACTTAAAATCAGCATACTATAGTGATGCAGCCACATACATGGTCATAGCTGCTCAATTCACAATAGCTAGATTGGAACCAATGTAGATGTCCTTCAATAGATAAATCGATAAAGGAACTGTGGTATTTATACACAATGGAATATTACTCAACCATAAAGAAGAATAAAATTATGGCATTTCCAGGTGAATGAATGATATTAGAGACTGTCATGCTGAGATTAGCCAATCCCAAAAATCCAAAGGCCGAGTGATCTCTCTGATCAGTGAATGATGATCCATAATGCGCGGTGGAAGGGAGGCAAGAATGGAGGAAGGATAGATTGCATAGAGTGAAGGGAGGGATGGGTCATGGTGGGGGGGTAAGGAAAATAACAGAATGAGACAGACATCATTGCCCTGTGCACATGTATGAATGCACAGATGGTGTGACACTACTTTGTGTACAACCAGAGAAACAACAGCTGTACTCCATTTGCATACAATGAATCAAAATAAATAAATTTAAAAAAAGTTTCAGCAGATATGTGGTATTATGGACAGCTCCACACTGTTTATTTTTATGATAAAATAACACTTTTCCTGTTTGGACATCCATTTCTGGGCTTTGTGAGTAGCACTAACCTACCAGAACTCAGATTCAGGACCTGTGACTCAATTCTAAGCATCTCATGTTCCTCAAGGTCTTTACAACCATGTTTGCAGAGGTGGACAGGACCAGAATGAGTCAGCGGATTTCCTTTACTTTTCTTAAGTATTGTAGGAAAAAAGAGTTTTTCATTTTGTTTGCTAGGGTAGAAAGGAGAGGGTTCTGTATGACTAACATCCAAGGCTCTCACACTAACTGGCTAAACTGGAATCTGCAGTAGCTGAACAAGTTACCTTCAAATGCAGGAGTGGCTCATGCACCTTCCCCAATTAGGGAAGGTGCATGAGCCACACCTCTTCTAACCCTGAAACACTGTTTTCTGTTCTCTTCACAAAACACACAAAAACCTTGGGTAGCAAATATCCAAATAGCAAAAAATAGCTCCACCTTTGTTTGGATTCTACATTTTAATGAAAAGCATTTGAAGACCCTCATCATTATGATATTTTATTGGTACACTCCAAAATCGGCTATTTGGGTTCCCACGACTAAATATCTTGTGTTTATCTGTATTCTTTTCTATGTTTCTGCCTTGATGTTCTAAGGATTTTGTAAAGGTTATGGACACTCAGAAACTCCACCTTCCATCAGAAAGGTATTTGGATAAAATTTGAGAATACAATAGACTATAAAATCATTTATTATATCATTCTTACAACGGATATGGAGACTCATAAAGGAGTTACAACCTCTTTCACAGTGTTGCACATATCAAAAAAATTTACGTCCTGAGTTGAAGAGGTTAAATAAATTGCCAGAATTAGAGCCATAGCCCTGTAAATCAATGTGATGTCTATCATGTACCTGCAGGACCCTGGATGCAAGTGAAAGAAAAACTGAAAACGATGTGATGTCAGTTCCCACTTCTGAGCCACTAATCTCCTTTCAGGATGTGAGTAATAATTCAAATGGGACATCTTAGGTAAGGGATACTCTATCACCAGTGGAATGGTGGGGCTATTCTTGCTACGCCAAAAGACTAACAAGACTGAAAACAAACTGTGGCATTTCTTATCAGAGATAAAAATTAATAAGGAGGCCCCCAAAATTGTGTCTGTATTTCCCTGGAAGAGATTTGGAATGTGGAAAAATCTAAATTTGTTGCATGTAGAAATTAGAAAATGAGAAAAAAATGTAGAATACTAATAGGATCAAAGAATCAAAGTTTGCCAAAGAAGGCAAATCTTATATAGACATTTCTTGTCTAAATAAGACATCCCTAATGTATCACTTTTACTCTCTCACACCAAGATTAGGAAAAATTAATAACATAATAATGAACATCTCTATTGTGTTTCCTATATGGGAAGCACATATTTAATAACTCCAAAAATGCCAGAAGGAAAGTATTAACTTGAACCCTGTTTTCTCAAGATATAAACTGAGACCTAAGTATTTAGGTGAGGTGACAGTGTTCCCCCAGCTAGCAAATTGTGGAACCTGAGATAAATGAAGGTCATATGGGTGGAGGAGAAATTACTAAATCCCTTACAATTCTGTGTGTGAAAAGAAACCATGAAAATGGGCATGTTGAGATTATTTCCCTGGAAGAGCCCTAATTCTTTCTTCAAATACTTTCATTTGTAAATGGACATGATATATTTATATTATTTGTATTTTATGTGGTGCTGAGGATAAATTCCAGTGCCCCACATGTACTAGGCAAGTGATTACCACTGAACTACAGGTACATTCTGATAAGATGACTGTGTCTACAGAAGATTAAAGCAAGAGAGGTACAACATTTTTTCACAGCAGTCAGGCAATTATTATCTGCTTTCCTCCCATACGAAACACTAATCACCTGCATATATTTTTTTGAAAATACCATTGATTACTTAGAGAAAAATGATAATATTCTGTGTGATTCAGTGTTGCATGGGAGAAATAGTTGATAATCCTGTGAACTGGAGCAGGAAATCTGACAATTGGAAATGTTTGATGAGGGAAATCAAAATGTAAGAATTTATCCCACCCATGAGCAGCTAGGAGGAAAGAATATCTTAGATTTGAGACCCTTCTTATATTTTGAAAGACTCACAGAAGTGGTGACACCTGGGGAGAAAGAAAGAACTGAGGTCCTGTGGGAACAGAACTCCTCCTACACAGGAAGCACATGTTCCTATCTGGAGTCTTGCATCATGACTCTTTTAGCACTCTACACCAACTGTGAGATACAGAGATGCCCAGTGATGGGTGGCATTATGAGGAAGCTGCAGTTAAGGATCATAATTCATTAATAGTTCACACTGAAGAGTTTACCTGACCAAGTTGTTGCTATTTCTGATAGTAAGAGGGTCACCTTTCCATGATG